>JAEQBH010001323.1:600000-903204 GCA_016808115.1 Tetrastigma voinierianum | reverse complement strand
CAATCCGAGATGATCGAGCTGGAACGCTTAGATAAATAAAGGAAGCCCTCAGCGGCTTCCTTCACACTAAAGAGGTCCAGGAACAGAGCTATATTGGAAACACCCAAGCCCTTATCCCTAAAGACAACCAATAGCCCAATCAGAATACCCCAGAAAATGGGCGAAAGTTGAGAGGGGTAGACGTTGAAATGTTGCAAGACCCTTTTTATAAAGGGATGCAGAGGAAAATGGAGGCCATTCTCAAAGGCCACCTCGAAGAAGCACACCATCTTGGGCACTTGAACAACATAGGAGGTCAATACGTCAGGGGACCAAACCTGAACGTTTAAACGGGCCTCGTGATTGCCTCACGAAGACTTCCCATATAAAGGCTTAAACCTCGCTAGGGACTCCACCACCACCAAGGCAAGCAGACGACCGACCTTAAATATCTCGGGACCTACAGGTATTTAATCTCATCAATTTTATTCTTGCCTTACCTAAGAGGGAAGGATTCGGCCAGCCTCAAGAACGACCACGGCTAAGCCGATGGACTCACCACCCGGGTCCGTCCCGAACTGCATACCACAGGAATCACCTATATATGCAAAGAGGAACGACCTAAACCCATGGGAATACCCGGTTGGACCAAAACCTAACTAAGCCAGCCTGCAAAGAAGGAGAAAGACATACCAACCTGAGTGGAACATAACTTGCGACACCTGAGCAAGTCAAACACCGCAGTTCCTGAAAAATGATCACTTGAGAAGCCTCCAACCAGAGAAAGTCAACATCGCGTGGAATACACCATTAACGATCGGCGATGTTCTGCGTAAGAAACCAAAAGAACTAGAGGAAATAGTTGAAAGTTAGAAAAGTCGCCACTGACATTTGATGGCAACAAAGCCCTAACTAAACCACTTAGAACGACTACGTGAAGTCGTGACCATTCAAGAAACGATACAAATTCTTCCCACGCCGCCGTAGAACTAAGGGCCGGGGTAACCAAGGGGTTTAAAACAGGTGCGCATGCCCACTCCCCAAGTCCAAGGAGTAGGATTGAAAAAATACTTATAAGCAGGCCTAGTAAAAAGGCTTGGCTCCTGGCGTAGGCCCAAAAAGGGAGCATAGTTCATCCATCCCAGGGGCTGATAACGCGGAAAGCCCAAAAAGCCCATATCCTAAATCAAATCTCCACCAATAAGGGAAGTAGGATAATTCCCAATAACTGCTTTCTAGTTATAAATCAAATCTCCACCAATAAGAAAAGTAGGATAATTATCAATAACTGCTTTCTAGCTATCCCTTATTAATCTGACAGCGATAAGGAAAGAAAATCCTCCATCCAATAAGAGAGAGTGCTTATCACCATCAAATTGGGAAAATCCTCCACTATAAATACCAGTCACCCTCATTTATGAAAGGTGTTAAATTCACTCTAAGCAAAGGATATTTTCAACAAAGTAAGAACCGACTTAAGCATCGAGAGGCAACAGCGAGTCCCCTACCATCCCTTTATTTCTTGTTTTTGCAGAGGAACTAATGTTCAGAGCTAACGGACCGCCCAAGAATACCACCGCAGACGCTCCAAATTTCAGCTCCTAAGGCTGAAAAGGCATCATCAATTATCAATAGATTTTTTTTTTCTATTTTTTACTTATATGTCATAACTTTTTTCATATTTTTTAAAAACATTTTATCTATTTTTACATAAATTTTTTAAAGTTGTTTCATATTTTTCGTAATTTTTACATAATTGTTTAAAATTTTTTACATATTTTTACATAAATAAAACTAGAATTTATTTCATTATTTAAAAAAATCCTATTTTATATAAATTTAAAAATTTTACCTATTTTTTTATATAAATTTTTGAGAAAGTTGTTTTTTATTTTTTAATTGTTTTTCAAAAGGACGTTTTGTCATTAAAATAACTAATTTTAGTTTTCCGTATGTTATGGTTTTTTTTTTTATAAGCTTTTCCATGAAGCTTATTGGAAAGCTAAAATGACTTATAGGGGTTATAAACTATTTTTATGCTTTTTTTCAAATATTTATAATTTTATCAAAAGTAATTTATATGAGAGATAAACTCAACAGCTTTCCCAAAGTCCTTAATGCTTAATAGAAAGTAAAAGTAGGGTACAAACATAAAATTTGGCTTTAAAATACCCTCATAAAAATCCCAAAAATATAAAAGTGTGATAACAACCATAATTGAAAGAAAGTCTATTTCAATAACAAATGTTCTGTTCTTTATACATATGTAAAAATACATATATACAGCTAGTTTTGCCAACATCCTGCTAAACATACAGCTTTCTGTGTATATAAGAATTAAATAAAATAATAAAATAAGGATTTCCATGAGAAACTGGAAACGCATGGCTGTCATTGTCAATACAAAATAAAAAAAGGAAAAATTTGTAATGGTTGAAGCCGATAAAGTTTTTTTATCGATGAAATTAACGGTGTTAATGTAAAAGAAAAAACAATTTCCTTTAATAGATTTTGAAATTAAAGTGGCGATTATGGCAATCAATTTGCCGTCCTTAATGCTTTTGTAAATTATTTTTTAAATTTTTTGTTTTAATCAAAAGTCAAATATTATTATGAATTCATGGGGAAACATATTGATAGTTGATGTTCATAATTTTATTCTTCTATGGGAAACCGTGATCCGTTGACAAGTGGAACCTAAACCCCTAATACTTTGTAGCTTCCTGTTTCAAACATCATTCCATTATCTCAATTCAAATCAATCCAAATTGAAAAGGCTTGCAAATTTCAGAATATTCAAATATGATTAGAATTGGAATCTGTCCATAGACAAAACCCAGGGACAACAAAATACAGAAACACAGGAACTACATGGGAGCAGAGGGGATAAAAATACGAACAAAACCAGAAAATAAAATAAAATTGACAACTTTAATGCCAATTAAAGTTATCAACAATTGAAGGTTATAACCACACATTTATTATCTGAAAACATCCATTAATATTAAAAAACCCAACAAATACATTATAAAATAATAGTTTTATTAAACAAAGAAACATATCAATTCGTAGTATGTAGAAAATATACCTAACATGAATTCAAAATTATTGGTCATCATTTGTCTTTCAAATTTACAAGGAATAAGATCAAAGAAAAGATAAGGTTGAAGATAATTATTTCATTTTTCCCAAAACGTGTTCTACAACAACCCTTATAAAATTATAGGGCTCTATTTACTTTTATATATGAATCACAAGTAAACAATTGAGCTTTGATCCAATGGGCTTACCAAAATAAGGGTGAAGATATAATAATGAACCCATAGCTAGTTAATATTAAATCATCTCATAAATTACTCATAATTAACAAGTACAATTGTATAATTAAAATTGTAATATAATTATACTTAACTTATAATTTATAAATTAATCTAACACTTTAAACTCTTGGACTAAATAGAATGATTTGTTGAAATATCTCATTATTATTGTTCCTATTGTTACAGGTTTTTCTGAGACTAGCTCCATGTATGGAGAGCAGCTTATGTTTGAATTCTGAAATTATGGAACAATTCATTTTGCAGCTCGAAAGAAACAAAAGAAAAATTAGAAATGAAGTCTTTGCTTTTCGTAATCTAAGAAATAATATAAAGAAATCAATTTTTTTACTATGTCTACTTGGCTTTCTTGCCAACTAAAACAGCAGAAATCAGAACATGTTTGAGACAAATCAAACAGAGACCTTCCTAGCAAATCCAAGTAGTTTACAAGATATTAAATTGGTGGGGTTATGTCTTTCAGAGTGTGAATGAAAAACTAATATTTTGTGCAAATTTCCAGGCAAAATCATGAACATGGTTATTAGTTCCTGTTGATTTATTTGGTTACTTGGAGAATTAAAAGATTATTTTTCCACTTTTTGGGAAGAATACATGTCAGCATTAAAAACTTGTAGACCAATTTTTTGACATGATTGACTAACTAAAGTCCCCAATAACAGTACCAAAAACTTATAAGGACCAAATAATGTGTATATGAAAATATGGCCAAGAGAGTAAATGTAAGACCCGAGAAAATACACTTCGTAAGGGCAAAACGTAATTTCGTAAAAATCCGAAAATTTTCTAGATTCGGATGACGAAACGATCACCGCTGAACGCCTTCGCCGAAATCTAGTCACGTCGAATTTTGTCACTCGAGATACTGAATTTCAGACGCTTTTCGGCGCACAGAAGATAGTGGGCCAGAAAACGATACGCGATGTGACAAAGTCACCTATAACATGTACTCAAGGTGACATAACTTGCATGAGAGAGATGATTCGAAATGGATCAATAATCATCGTACACGGTCAAAACCAAAAGAAGGGACAAATGGAATTACGAAATTTTAAACGATAATAAGACAAAAATCCAAATAGTGTCATCCTTCTGTCTTTAATTGAGAACCAAACGGAAATGGAAGAAAACACTACGAGCATAGGTTTTTCGACATTTTGAAGCAGAGGAGAGTGTGACTCTCTCTAAGATCTCATGACGGACCGGGCTTGATTTCTTCGCCAAGAAGGGAAGCTTTCTGCTTTCACGCAAATGGCGCAGAACGCGCGCATCGGGTTTCTGAAGTTTTGACAAACCTCGTGAGGTGAGGTTTTATCATACTTGAATTACACTTTGCTTAAGTGTTTTGTTGATGATTTGCTGGTTTGAGGCCTGAACACCGCTTGATCTGGCCCCAAAACTCGGGGACCGGCGTGAAAAGGAGCTCATTTGATAGTCCGTGATACCAATGCGGATTTGGGCTGCGGCGTATAAATTATGCATTAAATCATGTTTTGATGCGTATAGTCGAAACGGCCACGGATTTCGCGTTCACAAAGTGGAACCGATGTCAGGGATCGGGCCGCGGAACAATAACCCGAGTTTCCATCGCTCACGTGAATATTGTTCACCAAATATTTCAGAGAATACGGTTTGGCAAAGTAATTCAAATTGAATTTCTCGCAGGTTAATTAACCCATGAGCTAATTTTTGTGAAATGGATTGTGAATTTGCACAATATGTTGTAGTGGATTAATTATATAATATATACATGTTTTATATATTAGCATGTGTTATATAATTAGTCGTGAAATGACATAATGTATTTATGATGTACCAGGTAACCTAGAAATTAGTGTGTGTGTGTATGACATGAATTTTCCTCAAAACGAACATGGTCAAAGGGAAGAATTTCACAGGATGATTTTCCGTAGAATGATGTTGGGAGATGGTCCTACAATTACACGTCGAAGGAGCCCATGTATTGTTTTGGAAGGTTCTCCAACACATTCGCCTCGGAAGGTAGTCCCATATTTTTACCGACACTTCGGTAGTATATTTTCGAGAACAAAAAGTTTTGTTTTGAAAATGATGTTTTCTCATACATGACTTAGGCAAGTGAGGGAGCCGGTGAGGACTCGACATGGGTTGGTCATGTGTATATCTCAAGTAGGATCACGCATTTACTTGAGTGTGCTACACAGGATCACAAGAGCACCTAGTGGAGAATCACTAGGTGATTCCACTACTGTGCATTAGCTAACTCTGCCAGGGAATATTATTTTCGTACACGGAGCGTTCGAGAGACAACTGCATCTAGAGGCCGATTTTTGAAGAAAGCCGGGTTGTGGCTTTGGTGTTTTAGAAGGTTGATACATGTAATAGAATGTTTTAAACTTTAATATATGTTGTATAAGAGTAAATTATTAACTTCCATGGTATATAGTTGATGTATATAGATGAGTATTGTGGTATGGGCCCAAGTGGTCGTTTTTACTCATGTATATGTCTTATGATGTTGTTTGGGACAGGTTGTGTACTTTGGGTAGAGCCCTGCACAGGAGACCCACTCATTTTTTAATAGTTGCCGGAGCACCTCACATTCACGAAGATTCGCGGGTCAATGGGCTGTCAATTTATCCCATTTTGGAAGGCCACAAGAAATGTGGTAAATACTAAAAAAATTTTGATTTTAAAAAGTAAGTATAACAAAAAATGAAATGAAAAGTATTACTAACACTCATCCCCTTTTCGTAAGTGCACGAGTCATATTAGTAACAAAGTGGATTCTATAAGTCCGGATATTGTACCCATGAGGATTGGAGGTTCTCTCTAATTGGAATTTGAGAATCCCGAGTATAAGGATTCTTCACTATTTAGAGACCGATTAGATGTGGAATAAAATCAATTAACTAAAGTAAAAAGCAAACTAATTTAAAACTAATCAACTAATTCTAAAATCTATCAATAACAACTACTAAAGTCTAAAATGTATGAAGAGAGGCACTAGGATTGTGATAATCATTTAACAATCAATTTGCATTTATTTGAAAGCTACACATTTGTGGTTGAATGCTGGATTTCTCCAAGAGTAATGTAGTATAGCTTGATTTCTCCATATATCATATTTACCAATAGAGAATCACGTTCCTTTTGATACATGAGTCTAATCAAGAACTTAGAATATAATAAGATCAAGATTTTTCAGTACTACACCTAAATCTTAGACTGAGAATTCCTCGCCCTATAGACAGATTATATGCCTTCTCTAATCTAACTGTATCTCGTCTCAAATCTAATAAAATTTTCATCTCCACTAGATATTTGCTAACACGGGATCATGATCCTTTCATCAAACTAAGGAGAAACCTTTGATCAACTAAATTGATACATTATCCAATTAATCCTCACACCATGAGTAAATTAGTGATCTATCAAAGTAATTTTTCAGAGTTCATTAGTTCCAAAATATTAGTCTAACATACAACCAAGCAGTCACGATACTCTAGAATCTTCATCTCTGTGTCACTCAGAGGGCCTCTTGGAAATCAGAGCAAGATACAACCCTTTATGGGTACAAGCACCACACATAGTAATAGTTCATTATATTATATAAAACCAATCTTCAAACCCACAAAATAATTGAGAATCTGCAAATCTGAATGTTCAACTATTAATCCCCACCCCTAGAAAGTGTTTAATGTTCCATTATTGGATTCCAATCATAAAAATCAAACAAGTAAGAAAATGAAGAAAGAAATCAAGAGACAAGGAGTGAGAGAAAAATCCAGATTTGAGTTTCACCGTCCCAACAAAGAAATAAATTGAATCTCCGAGTACAACACCAAATCTCAATACAAATAAAAATGTGCCTCAAACTACTTTAAGATCTACTACAAAATCAAAGCCCTGCTAAACTAATAAGGGTGTCAAGTAACGTCGGATAGGTTTTTAGAAAGAGAAACCTCATGAGAGATTTTCTCCATCCTCATTTTTTGTTCCTAAAATCTAAAAAAATTTGTATTTGTAATCTCTGCAAATGACTTAAAAAACAGGTCAAACATCATTTTTGGGCTTTTCTTAGTTTTTCCAGCATTTGAGTTCAACATACGTATTTTAGAGTCGCGACATCGCATTTGTGAATCACGATATCAAAGACTATGGCCTTGTTGTTGGCTCCGCTTAACAATTTTTTTGCTTTGTCACTTACATTTTTTGCTAAGTGTCACGACATTTTCGCAATTCTTGAAATATGACATACATATTTTAGCACACATCATTTAAGTACAATTTTGTTTTTATGAGATAAATTTTTTCGCTTTGCTCAATATTTTCTTTTCTTTTAATCCATATTTGGTGCCAAAAAACTTAAGACTTGAATATATATATATATATATATATATATATATATATATATATATATATATATATATATATATATATATATATATATTTATTTATATACAAATTTATGGCACTGCCACTGAAGGACTATTATCTAATTCCCGCAACTACACAAAACTATTTAACAATTCAGATATAACGGGCTGGATGCACTGCATCATATATATGATATGCGCTTGTCCTTTTTAGAAATGGATTCACAAATCGTATCATCTTAATCACCGTAGTGCACAAGCTCACAAGTAATAAGTGGATTTTTAAGTCCAGATATCGTTCTACGAGGATTGAATATAAACTCAAAGACTAACTATCCCAACTAATCAAGATTATTACTATTTGAACCCATTGTTAAGATGATGAGAGGACTAATAAAATAATACTAAATAATTTCACTAAGATGCATAAAAGAATATTTGAATAAAATGATTTGAGATTTCACCAGAAAAGGACAAAAACTTGACATGGATCAATGAATACAATCATTGGCCATCAATCTAGCAGCTCAACCAGGCGTGCTAGAAAGCTTAATTCTGTCAAAGATGCAATGTAGTAGAGTCTTACTTTCCCCTGAACGAGTACCTTCTTCAATCATTGAGGTCATGTTCACTTCATCTGCATCTAATCGCTACTAGAAGATATAACTCTCTTCTAAGTTTTAGGTATTTTCCTTTCGCATTTCACACCCAAACCTTATGAATCGTTAATTCCTTACCCATAAATGATATTGCAAGCCTTCTCCTCGATTTAAATTGTACCTCATCCTTCACGTCGATGAAATTCTCCATCTCCTTATTTGACCAGCAACACTAGATCGAATCCTTTCATCCGAAGAGGAGAAACCCTCTCGAAAGATTAAACTGATAATTTCCACAAACCATCCCCAAACCAAGGAGTAGTTAGTGATTTATATGAGTAATCTTCGTGAGTTCATTAGTTCTAGCATTAGTTTACCATACCCACAAAGAACTCCGTCTATACCCTTAGGATTCTCCATCTTGTGTCAATGAGAGGCCTCCAGAACTGTAAAGTAAGATACAATACTGCTAAAGAAGGTACTAGTGTTTGGAACAATTTACAATAATAACAATCAAATAAATTCAAGAATTTAACTACTGAATGTTTTCTTTCACTTTATGCAGAAAAATAACAATCATTATTGACCAAGTCCCAAAGGGAGCTCAATCTTTCAAAACTGGTTCACTGATATCAGTGGCTAACTGATCAGGAAAATTCACTGCAAGTAAACAAACTTAAATAAATGAATTTGTAAATTTCAAATCCAGTTTATCTGTCAAAGAAGGAAAGAGATGATTTTACAAGAAATTTAAGCCTGAATACATCAATCATTACTCCAACCTCCAAAATCCAAAGAACAACTAAAACTACACTCAAACTAAATGTGTACTAAAAAGGAAGAAAAGATAAAAATAAAAGAAAAAAGAAAAAAAGAAAACAGAGATACAAAGAGGTCTGAACTACCCAAAGAGGTCCTGAATTTCAGATACGCGCACAAAGGCCCTATGCTGATTTATAGATCTTCCAATGTTAGGCTTCACTTCAAAAAATGGGCCAGATCCCTAAACAGGCAATCATCGCTTCACGCAATATGAAAGTTCCGCTACGTGAGTCTTTAGTCTTTGTCGCCGGGCTTATCAGAGAGGCATGCAATTTTCTGTCGAACCGACATTCTCTATTTTTCTCGATGCTATCACAACCCTGATAATGTCGCGATAGAGTTTTAGATACAACAATCTTGTTTCTTTGTCGTAATAGGACTTGTCTTGTGTCGCGACACAAAAATTTGTCAATTTGCAGCTCTTTGTATAAGCACTTCTACCTCTAGATATTGTCGCGACAAGCATTTTTCTCTTCAGTTTATCTACTCTGTCGCGATAGACTTGACTTAGCTAATCTCAGTTCTCTTTTAATTTCTGTCATACTATTACAGATATAGAATTTATCAACTGCGCTTTTAGTTGCCAGAAAACTCTTGTTGCTATAGATTATGCCTTCAATTTTTCAACATGTCGCTAAAGAGAACTTTCTTTATTGCCATACTCTTTGTATTGCTCTTCTTGAACTTCTTGTCGGGAGCATATAGCACCTTTACTTAAGAGTTCCATCTCAACCATTTTTTTTGTCACAACAAATATTTTGCCTGACAAAGTTTTCGGCTCTTTATTACGAACTCTGAGATCACAGGTCGCATGCAGTTTTCTTTGTCACGATAGAAATGCTAGCTGTCCCATGTTGAAAACTTGTTGTTGATAAAAACACAGTCGTAGCTAACTTCTGTAAGAGATCTCATTCCTTTCTCATGACAGAAATGTTTTTGGCCTACAAAGTTCATATTAATCTTCACTTTTATGTCAAGGACAGTTTACTGCTTTATAAAGTTCCTTTGCGACGGCTATGATCATTGTCGTGGCAGAGTTAAGAGTGTTACAGTCTTTTACATTTTCTTCAAAGAATGTCGTGACAAAACCTGGTCGGATAGAGATTAGTATTTCCGCCTGAGTTAACCTGACTTGCTTACGACATACAAATCACGTCGCAATATAATTTTCCGCTCAAGAACTGTCAAGGACACATAAATACTATGTCGCGACAGAGAATGCTGCATTTGCCACTTTTTTTTCTTTTTTTATGCTGGAATTATCTCATTTTTCAATTAAAACCTACAAAACACAAAGTTGGTGAATATTCCATAATTTGGTATTAAAATAGATCTGAAACTGCTAAAAATATGCCAGAAAAATGGATTAAAAATATATGAGTTTAGGACTCATCAAAATCTTTCAAAATGAAAAGGTTCTCATATCCCAAGAAAAGAGAATAAAATTTGCTCATTCCTCAAATAATTCAACTTATTTAAGGACATTTTCGTTTAAAACCCCATCAAAGTGAGTAAAACATAAGTCATTGTAAAATTATTTAAACATGTTTCCAAACAGAATCAGAAGATTTTCAATTAAGTTCAATTACTGCATAAATAATTCATATATCAGGTAAACAATTTAACTATTCAACCCTGATTTGTGAGTGTGTGCTGGTCTTCCCTCTTTTCCTTGCAATTAGTTAATCTCTAGGATAATACTCAATTAGCATGCTTCTCTCTCTTTTCATTTTAAAGGTCTCATATGCTTGTTTGTCATATTAACTTCCACTAATGTAAGTATATCATCACCTTTAGGATCAAATATAGGGTTTCCAGAATGTGGCTTAGTGATAATGACAATTTAGCCATTTACCACTCATTTTCAACAGCCTTAACACTCTTGCCTATATTATGCATCCCAATTCTCTCTGACGTTTCAATATCTCACAGTTTGTGCATCTTTCTTACATTCTTATTGTGATATCTTTTCTTTCATTTACCACACCTAATATAACTTCTCTTCTTATTTTAGTTTTTTCAATTTTCATCTCTACTACAGCATATGGAATGATGCAATGTTTTTATTCTTTTAAGCTTCACTATCCTGACGAACTTTGGGTTAGAACCCCATAGCTTCCATCAGGTGTAATTAGGCACTGAAAAGTTAACATGTAGATGGCCCCCACCGCACCCGAGAATCTCGACTTGGAGGCTGAACCTGGACCTGGGGACACGGTCCTCACTTTTTTTTTTGGATAATTTCGAATAATCCAAATACAATTACTTTTCCAAACACATTTCAAATACTCAATGAAAAAATATATATACGAAATACTAATTTTTAAATATAAAGGGGGCCCATCACGGTCACAAAACTCTTTTTTCATTTGATGTGGCATTTCATACCCATTTGGTCCATTTCCCACCTTTATACAATCCGACATTATTAACCGCTTTCAATATCCAAATATTTACAAAACATAATAAGAGTTCAATTTTCATAATAGTATTTGTACAAAATGAGTCGAATAATTTCATGTATGCATGTGACGGAGCTTTACTTATCCTCCAAAGAGATCTTGACGATGACTTTGATTCATTGCGGCTTACGCTCATCTGTCACTAGTATCACACATGATAAAGCAATGTCAGTTTCATGCTTAGTGGTCTCTATGGTGGTTCTTCTTCCATTCAGTTGTCAATCATAATTTTCTAAAACCATGATTTTGAATCTTTTGAATGATCAATGCAAATATAATACATATATCTATTTCATATATACATTCATTGCTGCTCATTGATCATTCCAACATAATTTCTTACATGCACAAATCATTCAAAACAAATCATGCACTCAATAATTATCTATAATTTAGTCTTTAAACTAATTTACGTCAATGTTTTCTGGGCATGAGGATAACTGAATCACCGACATAGTCCTTGACTCCGCAAGCCAAAGATAAAAGGTTTTATAACATAGCACACGGTCTGGTCGGGCCAAGTGGACTCATTATTAAAATAACTTGCAAATAAGATCGATACCGGGTCTGGGCTACGGATCGGCGTGATAATTACATTACTATCTGCTCATAGGCACTGGCTAGCTTGACTCTTGGCTATATAACAATCCATCCTAACTAATAGAAGTGATGAGCATTCTGGGGCAAGTACAAAAATAAATTTACAATAGGGTATATATACATTTATAATTACATGTCATGATTTTATTACCACAATTTTTCAAGTGGCAATCATTTCACAATCAATTTTCTCAAATCACTGAAAAATAATATGTAGTTTTATTGGAAAATCATTCACTAATTGCTAATTTTGATACTTAGAAATTAGAAGAGAAGAATAGAAAATGTCTGTGCTACACTTCTGATTCCATCCTCTCGACCTAGACATCAATTCAGGTTTCACGCTTAACCCCTAATCCATCAAGCAATCAAGGTTAAAAAATATTGGTTTCACGGATATATTGGTACTTGATTACGGATATATCTGTGGATATTTTTACATGAACACATACATAAGAAATGAACAAAAATACTTTGAAATTCATGGAAATACTTTGTAAAAGTAAAAATGACATTAATAACGAAATATAGACATTGATATTATTACATTTATATGGTCTTTCACCACCAAAATGAAGATCGATAAATGGCTCCATCAGAACATTTGGATGAAGGGATCCCATCTCGCATATACATTAAGAAATATACTCGTGACATCGTGTTCCCACATAATATTGATTATAAGATCAACATGCTATGCATATAAATTTCTTTGACTTGCACTCCAACCTCTATATGGATAGGAAATTCGGGTTCACCTAATATGTTCTGCCAACTTGCATTTGATATGGAATGGAATATTACTGTTTAGCATGAGGATAATTTTATCATTCCATATTCTTTCATCAATGGAAGCCGAAGTGATTGAATAAGGCTAATATAACTATTAAAAGTTTAGAGGAAAATGTTACCATTATTGGATGAATCATCGCATTGGAGCTAATGCTCATAGACTCAACCAGTAATGACAATGAATCCTCTCATTTTGATGTGCCATCCTTTCATGTCACCTCATATACTTCCAATGCTCAATACTGGATCAGCCTCCTAGACCTATGGTCTTCATCTTGTGTAGCATGTGAAACATCTTCAAAGTGAATGACCTACAATGTTATTGACTTATTTTTCATCACACTATCCTTCACCATCATTTCCAAAAGATTAATCATCATTGGTTCCCTCTCCTCTGAGAGCCATCATAGACTCCGTAGTCAAGCAACTTTAAAACTAGGTCTACTAATATGTTCAAAAGACTTGAACTAAACAGAAGAACATAGCACAAGAAACGAACTTCTTGTGGTTCAATCGAAACTTACTATGAACTTCCTAGTGATAAAACATCAATATCAACACCCGCCTTCTCAAAATATGTGTTAATCCGTGATCAGGATTTCATCTTCATCATCCAATGGAGAGGTATAACCCATTGAATAATTGATTTTCCTCTCTCACTGTAAACTGGCCAACAACAGTAAATCACATGGTAATTCCTTACAGAATCTTATCGGTTCAGATGTCACGTATCTTTAGTTTCATGTTATAGTAACAAAAACCAATTGTTGGAGCCTGTAAAGCTAAAGCATTTTTGTTTATATGTGTATTAGACAAATGTGCTCCAATTTTTCTCTACATGTTGAAGAAGATGCAGCTTAAAGAACCTTAATGACCAAATTCCCTAATGTGGGAGTGTGGTTTGGCTACATTAACCACTATTTTAGCTATAATAAAACATAAGTAAATATTCAAAATCTAATAATAACAAGATAATAGACTTTACTTTTTAAAGTTTTAAGAAATGAACAACATAACTGTTAAACCATTAAATTTATTATTGAGGCTATTGTCAAGCTCACATCGAATCCTCTTTTTGATTCAAAACATTATAAGCCGCCGTGGAGTTGAAATGTACATGTCAAATCAGTATAAGTGTAAGTGTAGCAAAATAAATTGAATCAATTAATTAGAATTGTAACCTATCAATGTGACTTCATTTCCAAATTACCAAGGCCTTCAAGAGTAGAAGATAATTCGCATTACTTCATAAATATTGATAACTTGGTCACTTAATAACTCCTGTGTCTAGTATTGAAACTGATTTCAAATAATATGCTACAAAAGTGATTTAGAATTAGTATGTGATAAAAGGAAAATAATATACATTAAATGTGATTATGATATCGCTTAGTTACCTGCTGCATGAAGAGGATGTTTGAGGGTTCTATCCCAACGATCTACGATGATTATTTTAACCCAATCTTTGACATTGAGTTGATGTAAATTTTGCTTCATTACCCAAATCAACTCATACACAAATGCACAAGTTTGGACTTACTTCAATCAACAATCAAGAACTGGCACATAAAGTCTCATAGATTGATATTTTACTTAGAGACCTTCTCCCAATATGTATGATCAAACATGAGCACTTCAACCTCATGTCCAATGGTCGATCGACTAAGCTAGAGAGCCCATTCATCACTAATAACATCTTTTCAAATTAGCCCTCTTTTAGACATTCTGTAGCGCATGTAATTTGTCGCAAATCTGCCCCTGCATTTACAAATATCTCCAATTCATGTATCTTTCATTTTCAAGTAAACCAACCATGATTGTAGATGAAGTTGCGGATTGCGTGCATTGGTAATTCTCAATTTGAAACGGTAGCTTCATCACTAATGTCTCCAAACATCAAGTCACGCAGGTCAGGCATGGAGTCCAATATGGTAAATTGTAATTTCATTAGCACTTTCCGCCTTCACAAATAAGCGCTGCTGATCCATTGTATGTGTAACAATTTGCACAACACTGCTTCACCAACTTCCTCTTGACTGTCGCCTTCAATAAACCGTAATGTATTTGTTGTCTTTTATCTTGCCTGATGCATCAACTGAGTTGGAGGAATATTGTGCTTCCTTTCGACCTCTACTATGAAATTAATAATGCCTACACTCTGTACCCGGGTCCATCCATCACACATAATCATGCACCCATAAGTCTTCTATTTCTTGATGTTCACATAATCTTCCATGTCTTTATACTCCATATCCAAGTATTTCGTTTGATTTGCAGTGAGATTATGGCTTTATTCCCCATGCCTACAAGAGAATCAATAAATTAATTATCTAATTTTCAATTATAAATATAAGATAATAATTTATTAGAAACTGAAAAGCTGTCACATTACCAGTTGTTGAAAATGCATCATGTTCTTGAAGGGGTGAGAGTTTGCTTTGTTAGGTGCAATATCTGCATATGAAGAATTTAATGATTAGTCGCCCATCGCTTTGATTGAACCACCTTTGAAAAGATTTCTAATGTTCTTTTGTCTTTGCTTCCGAAGACTGTATAATGAATGATAAGAGGTGGTGATGGATCCGATTGTCTCACATGTTGAGATCTTTTACGCGCTTTGCTGATTAATGCCATGGCTTGTGAAGGCTCACATGTTGCAATATCTCACCTAGGAAATCAAGTAATTCCTGCTATTTTATATAATTTAATTTAATTTAGATTTGTAGTCTCATTTTTTCTTTGCCTGGGAATCCTTCTTCTTGTTGTCGGTTCGCTCAGTAGCTTTGATGCAATTTATATACCTTCGAAAATCAGCGTTCTTCATCGTGGATCAAGCACGCTGACAATATATATACATCCTCCTCTTTCTTCCCTCCTCATCCTCATCATCATCATCATCAATAACGAAGATGTCTATTAAGGCCCCCATCGTGTGTGTGTCTTGTAGTTCAAAGAATGAATTTTATATCAATTGCTTCTTCGCTTTTCTTATTTTGGTCCTGTGTTGCCTCTACTTTGTTTCCACTCCTGAGGCACACATCTGGGGCACTTTTTTCTACAGCCAGAGTGGGATCCGAATGTGATAGGTGATATTTGTGCCGAGTGATCCACCACTCCTTATCACCAAAACCATAGTACTGTACACAAAATTAATTAGGCCTCTCCATATGTGTGCAATATTTCCATAGCGCCGGATCTCGCCTCCAATATTAATTCCAATAACATCCTATTAAATTAATCTATATTATTAATAATTCAAAATGAATTTATATTTTCATATAAAACTATAGATTTATAATATAATAATATATACACAATATTAACTATTAATATATAACTTAATTTAAAATATTAACTAATAATAATGAAAAATTAATTAATTATTAAAATATTATTAATATGCATACATTGTAAATTAAATTTAAATATATAACTCAACATAACTTAATTCATATTGACTATCATGAAAAGAATTAATTAATATATTATTACTTTCAAATTAATAATTGTTTTTGCATATAAAGTATCATATGAAATTATTATAAAATAAAACTAATATATAGTTATTATTTTGAAGAATGCATTACTATTAAATTTATTATACTATATAAAATCATAGTATATTATATGATATTTACCTTAAACTAATATATATTTCATTTTATTAAATTTATAATCTAATGTAAAATTATAAAAAAAGCTAATATATAGTTATTTTAGTAGTTTATTAGATTAATTTGTATTATACTATATATAAAAACTATAGTATTATATGATATTTACCTTAAACTACATATTTATATTTTATTAAATTTATAACTAATATGAAACATAAAATAAATAAATATATAATTAACATAAATACAAAACATAAATGTAAACTAAGTACAAAGCATAAATAATACACAATGAAAATTTGAAAGAAATTTAAATCAACCTTAAGTACATACCTTAATTAACCTTGTTGAAATTCTGAAATTTGAACCCTTAAACACCAAAATTTCCACCTTTTCGAGATATATAACAAAGAATTTTTTTAGTGAATGAAGATTTGATTATAGAGAGAGCCTGATAAAAGATGATTTTAGTGTATTTATAGATTTTTGGGTCAAAAACTAGATGGTTAAAATATATTTAAAATTTAATTCTAAACCGTTGGATTTAATTTCGTGAACTCAGAACGCTAGATGACATTTTTTAAATTCGGTGAAATTCTGGGTCGTTGATTAAAGCATATTCAAATATGGCCGATAGATCACCAAACTACTGCTATAAATCAAAGAACTGGATTGTCGATCTTCGCAGGATGAATCTCACCAATACAACCAACCGATAAATCAAACAAATAAATCCTAATGCAAGGCAGGTCCTTTAATGCCGAAATATCAATCGAAATATCGGTTTGGGACAGATATATCGACGATATATTGTCGATTTTTTCGATTTACCTGATTTTCCCTGTTTAATGTCATTTCCTGATGATCCGTTGATCGGTAGTACCAATATCCGATATATATCGACTATATTTCTCGGCTGATATCGGAAATTTTCATCCTTGATCACAATTAGAGAACAATATCAACTGGTTTATTTAGGCTTTATTAGGTTGTTTTCTACTAACACACCTTCACTTGTAAAATATTTCTAGAACAATGAGGCATATTTTACTAAACTCTAAAGTCCATTGTCTCTGGCAAACTATTTCATTTAGAAATTGAATCATCCACCCTGAAAGACCTGCTTTCCGTATATGTCCTAAACATTCAGAACTATTCTATTTTCAACATAAAACCAGAATTTGCCCAAAAATAGAGCCTCACTTTGACGAATTTCTGCGTCTACTAGGGTCCAAATTTGAATAAACTTATTTGGGGGAGATTTTTTCTCCTAAAAGTATGATTTACCCACACTAATAACTCCACCTGGATGAGGAACTAACTGCGCCAAATACCAAAATTGCTTCGAATTACCAAATTGTATCAAAACTGAACCAGAATGATCCTCCAAAAATGTAGCCTCACTTTGATAATTTGTCAATGATCCAAACATGGATACACTTATTTGAGATTTGTTTTCCTAGAAATCTAGTTTACCTATAACTCAATCATTGCAGTGTAACACCCTTTCTCCATCCGACGGATTGGCGTAGTTTGAATCGGATCTCGGGATGCCTGCTTAATTCTTTGATTTACATTTTATTAAATTTTCTTTTCAAAAGTGTCACGAATTCGAATCTCCTAGCCAACCCAAATGGCGGCGAACCGAAACCCTGCGATTCTCGGCCAGTTAGCTGATCTTCATCAAACGTTTTATTTAGTGTTATTTCATTTTAGAGTCTTCAATTACGCGGAAGCATTTCATTTTGGAAAGCCCATAAACATTTACAACGAATTTCACAGTACTAGCCTCTTTTAAATATTTGCAAACTGCTGCAAACGATGGCCCATAAATATTTATATTTATACAAACACATTCACACAGCACTACGCCCTTCAAAAGAGTACAAAATACCGTTTGAGTTCAACTCGCTGATCACAAAACTCAACGTCCAAAATATGACGGTGTCATGTCTGGGTATATAATTATATCGCACGCTTTCTCTATGACTCCGTGTTTCGTTTTGGCCTCTTTCCATTCACTCGATACATACGCATAGTTAAAACTACATGCTAAGCATTTTCGTGTTTAGCGGTTCCATATATTCCTCTCTATCTAACACAACATGCCTTTATCAAATCATATGCTTGTTACTCTATTTCCAATAGTCAATGCATAAACAATACATATGCTTTATACATTTGTATATACTTTCACATAAACATGCAATTTCAATGCAACAATTCCTTCATAATTCAATTCATGAGATTTAAGCATATACTCATAAGATGTATCATTACAACTATTTTCAATCTCAAAATGTTCGTTGAAAATTGACTATTTCATTTATTTTCACGACGAATTCCGCTTGGTGAATCCTGTCTTGTTTTTCATTCGGTAATGTGCTTACACACGAAGTAATTTCGCTCACCATCGCGATGGATGTCGATTGCAACTGCCCATGAGAATACTTAATGAATTTATATCATCATGACAGATGCCGATTGGTACATCTCACCAAGTGAGACATTTAACAATATAATTCTTCCATCAGGGTGGATGCCGATTGGTGCATCCCGCCAAGTGGGTCATTAATAATTCACTTCGATTCGTTATGTCACAATATGACAATATCATTTGCAATTCAAATAAATGCACACAAGCAATTTGCTTCATAATTCATCCCAATTTCCTCTATTTCACACATTATGCTATTTTGTAGATTTCCTCTGTTCATTTAGATGCATATTCCAATCTGGCTCTTGGCACATTTACATAGTAAAACTATCAATACACTTGAAGTAAGGATAGATGTCTCAAAGGAACAACCAAATTATCAACCTTGTCTCTTTCGCGATTGCAATCCTAGTCGTTGTCGTCTCTCTAACCCAGACCTAGTAAATTACAATTCTCCACTCTCAGGGTTAAACAAATAATCATGCTAAACGAATATCGTCATTCGAGGCGAAGGAGGCATTGCAGACGCTTTCACTTGGGCTTCATTCTTATTTGAAACCCCTATTAGTCATTTTTCTATTAGGGTCCCTAAACAATCGTACGAATACTCTGGACTTAAAAGTGCAAGTGGATAATAAAAACAAAGGTCATGAAGCATCATGTCAGGACACTATCAAGATCGCACTGGCATTTACTCAATGGGCATTGTAACACTTGAGTGGTACCGGTACCACTTCTCTTCAGACAATGGGTACCAAGCATCACTGCTGGTTCCGCCTAGAAAATGGCAAATTTCTCCATTCTCAATCATTTTTCTTCACAAACCTCCAATTCATCCCATATAAAATCCACCATGTAATCCACCTGAAAATAACCCAAAAGTGGTTTAGAATCAATGAAACCCTTTTTCTTGTTGTGCTTTTCAAAATCAAAACTACAAAAGATGAAGCCAGTGGTTTGCCTTTACCACTAATCTCTTCAAATTTCCTCAGAGGTCAGCTTGACTTTAGAATAGCAAAGAAATCTCACCCAGAACTTATATTTTCCTAAGCCCCTGCTCTCTCTCCCTTTCTTCTCCTCTATTCTCCCAAATGACGGTTCAAAATGAGCACCTTAGACCACTTCCTTTGGTCTTTAAATCCTATACTAACCTAAGGCCATGTTTGTTTCACCTCATTCTACTTTATTTTTGTCATTTTGAATTCATTCCACATTTCATTTAACTCACATTAGCATTTTAATTTATTCTATTTTAACCCTTAGGTTCTCATTTTCCTCCTAAGCCTTGTTTGGTATTTTTCTTCTCATTATTTCTATTTTTCATTTTGCCACTTCGATTTACTTTCCTTTCTCATTTAATTTTCTTTGGAATTGAAGTCTATTTTTATTAGACCCGTAGGTCCTTATTTTACAAATTTCAAATTTGCCCTTTAAACTTGGGTAAATTTTCGGGTCCAATCAATTCTCATTTATATGAGAATATTTGCATTTGGCTCTTAGCCATAATCATTCAATATTCATTTAACAATTCCCAGAAAATACCCAAGTTGGCTCAATTTATACCCGGAATATATAATAATTTGTATTATAAAATTCTAGGGTATTTTTGGGGTGTTAAACTAAATTTTGATGAGTTATGGCCAAGTTATGTCCAAAACAAAAACATGGGTTTTGCACTTGACAAAGATCTCCCCTAAAAAACCCAACATTTTATGTGTCCCTCATCAATGAACCTAAACAACCATATAACAATCCTAGAAAGCAACCCTAAAAACTGAAATAGACACCAACATCATTTTTATACCAACTTAGGTTCTTTCTAAACCCAAACACACATTAAGGTTAGAAGAATCCTAATCTTAAATTCTTCTTTCTCTTTCTTCCTTTTCTTCTTGATCACTTAAACTCCTTATTTCCATGAAGCAAAATCACCCACTCATCTCCCTTTCTTTCTCACAATCGGATTTGCCCCAGCTTTTCAAACGTTAATGCCTTAAACAGAGATTCTCATTCTAAAGACTAATATGGTCTTAACACTCTAAACCTTTATAAGGCTAAGTAGTTCGCTTACATTAATTCCTTTTTCCATTTTTTGTATTTTAGGCCTCATTCTTCATTTCCACTTCATTTCATCAAAATTCATTTTGGCTATACACTCTTCATTTATGAGACCATTAAGTCCTTATTTTAACATTTTTACTCAAATTAACTCTTTCCCTATAATTTATGGTTTCATCACTTTTGCTTTTAGCAATTTAAAGCTGAAAAAATACAATTTAATTTATTTATACCCTAAACATGTTATATAAAACTACACCAGGCATTTTGCATGCATAACCTCCTTAAAAGAATTTTGTCCCGAAATTACCTTCATTGAACAGTTGTGGGTATTGTTGCCGCATAGCTTCTTCAATTTTCTCAAACATATTTCTCTGTCTTATAGTTTCCATAGCATTTCGACTAATGAACCGCTGGTTCCGCACTCTCACTTCTCGAGCCAAGATCTCTATAGGTTTCTCCATATTTTCAATGCGAACACAATGGCAGCCAATTCCAAATCATGCGTAGGTATTTACGGCTTCAACTGGCCTTTGAAGCATAATCACTACTCTTACCTCTTGCATAAAGTGACATGCAAGTCCATTTAATGAAGCATCACTAAAAATCACGATTTTTAATAGAGGTTGGCTGATTAAGAACCGTGCCTCGATTAAGAATGCTTTTACTTTCAAAACTAGCTTACACTTTCTGTACTCCACTCAAATCTCACACTTTTGAGCACCTGTCATCAAAGGCCGTAGTCATCTAAAACCCCTTAACGAACTTCAGGAACCCACTGGTCCCAAGAAACTATGCACCCACAGATATTTCATGAGGTTTGATTTATGTCAAAAGTACTATTTTCATCCTATTTCAGATAGGTTTGATGCTTTTGCAATTAATCAATGTTTCCAATTATGCCAATCATGTCTGTAAGTTTGTATCACTTATGTTTGCTATAGTTATTTCTTTATTAAACAAAGTTTGCAAGACTGAGAATTCAAATATTTAGACATATGCTAAAACTATGAAGATTGAACCTAATCATCAGCCATCAAACATACCAAAAATCAAAGAAAGAATGAAGCAAAGATGCCAAAGATAGGAGCAAAGAGGCCATGCAAGGAAGATCGTTAATCTGTGAATTTCAAGATTGCTAAATTGATTGCGAAAATTTCGCAATCATAGTGAAAATTCACAATTTCGCTTAGGATTGCCAAACGCTAGACCCGATTTCGTTTACACCGTCTCTAAAAAATCCAGCCGCTTATCACTAAAAATTCCCGCTTGTTAGCCAAATTCCCTCGCTTAGCCAGCGAAATTCAATGCCTAGCTAATTTTCTGATTTCTCACACTTCTTGCAGATTTCAAGTATCCATCAATTTGTGCCTAGCGAAATTGTCCTTTCACATCCTTTCGTAATTAATAAACCGATCATTTCTGGTGTAGGCTACTCCTTTATTCTTTATTTTAGCCAAAATGCATTTTATTGTAGTTTCACATAAATGGGGTGGCCTATAAACCCCCATAGTTTGCAACAAGAAGAGAAGAAATGGGAGAGAAATATTTTGGCACAATTTTTATTTCATGTAAATATCTCGCAGCTTCGCTAGTGGTTTCGCTTTTTCTCTCTTCTCTCCCCCTTTCATTTTCTAGCAGCCAAACACCTCTTTGGAGGATGATAACCTAAGAGATGCTTGGCTGCTCTTTCTGAAGCAAAGAAGGTAGCTAGCTTGGTTGCAAGGTTACAGTTGTCCTCATGTGTCAATGCCAGTAATCGTATTTATGGCCCTCATCCTCTCAAACTAGTTGAATATCATTTAATGTCAGCTAATTTGGCCAATACTTACCATGCTTTAGGATACACATTTATTGCTAGATGCACTGTGGGTTTTTTAGATGGTCTTGTACGAGCCACCGAATGATGTCAATGTTGTGGTTTTAAACTCGGGAAGGGGTCAGATGCATGTCACCGTGGTTTGATCACGAGATGTGATTCTAGGTTAGTTTGCTAGTTAAACAAAGATCCTGCTATGGCTTCACTATAGGTCATTTGTCATAATGCAAGGATAAAACCCGAGGACATGGCTTGCCCTATGTTATCCGTTAGTGACCTAAATCTTCAAAGATACCTTTCACACATCACTTTCGCCATCGTTATCCAAGATTCAAACTACTAATCGTTTTTGAAACAAACTAAAAATCCAAATAGAAAGCCTACCTTTTCACACTTATGCAAATCATTCCTAGGATGAAACCCATCCCCGTGTTCACCCTGACCGCTATATCGGGCAAAGAGTTTCACCACGTAAAGTAGGAGGAATTTAGGAATATAAATTTCGTTGATTCGCCACCCTACCGCAGGAAAATGACCTAAATGGCGCCGTTGTCGGGATGGTGCCAAATCACAGCTTGATGTTGAAGTGTACTTGTGGATCAACATCACAAGTGAAGGTAACCTTTTTGTAACCCGCCTGCAGTAATCGCAGTTTCATCACTTGGCAAGAATTTCCACTGCTTTTTGTTTATCATACAGCTTAGTTTTATTTTAGCTAATCTTAACCTTTTGCAAGTTTGTTGGTGCTCTTTGTTGTCTCTGAAATTGTGTAATGTGTGTTTATGCTTCGATAGAGACACTTCGTGACTGCAAGAGAATCAAGACAATAAATCGACTGCTGCGTGAAAACAGAGTTAATCGACCAAATGGATCCCCTACCTGAGGAACAAAGAGAGAGTCAACAAAATTCCCAATGAATCCAACTGCCTATAGAACCATGAGGGATCACATCCACCCTCCTAGGTTAGTGCCTTCCGCATTATACCTCCCAATAAGATGTAGCAAATGAGGCCTTACTGTACCCCTATTCTAGTTATCATGGTGGTATGGAAAATGAAAATCCATACACTCATATTAGTGGATTTTGAGGAAGTATGCACCACTTTAAGGAAGGAATGATGGGACATGGATTTGCTTAATGAAATGACGATCGACTTAAAAGCGGACAAGGCCAAGATTTGGCCGAACTCACTGCGCCCGTAAATCAAGAAATCGGGTCGGCCGCAAGGCAGTTTTAAAAATTCTTCAGTGCTCATAAGACCAACAATTTGAAGAGACAAATTTACACCTTTGCAGCTCAAGATGGTGAAAGGTTCTACCAGTGTTGGGAAAGATTCATAGAGACCATCAGTGCTTGTCCACATCATGGGTTTGATACATGGATGTTAGTAAACCACTTCTATGATGGTATGTCTCCAACCATGAAGCAACTATTGGAGACTATGTGTGAGGTGAAATAACTTTGAGCAAACCGGATGAAGCCATGGACTTGAAACGATGCATGAAACCTCAAAGGCATGGGATGAACCGAATTCAAGGGAGTTCAAAGATCAAGGCCTCAACCAACCACCGTAGGGGCATGTATGCACTTTCTCTCAAGACAATAGATGAAAGAAAATCGACCATCCGTAAGATCGATGAGCTGAAATGAAAAAAATCAGCATGAAATGCAACAGTTAATGAGTTATCTATCCCAACTTTCTTCTTGCTTCAATTTTCAATCAAACACCACCCCGGAGGAGCACTGCCTAGAGTATGCCCACGCCTTAAATCAAAATAAACCACCCATGATCTATATGGTATCGCTTATAACCCTAATCGAGAAATCATCCAAACCTGTCATGGAAGCCAAAACCCCTCTCGCATATGCCCTCCGTGAGCACAAATGTAACGCTTGATTCCACTTCAATACAACAAATGTACCTCCTTCCGCTTTCTTCTCCCATAACAGTGCAATCCTAAACTTGGGCAAAGTGGCAGTACGTTCAGAAGAACAAGGTGCTGGGAATGTCTAAACTAATCAGAAAATTGAAGCAAAGAGGAAGTCTACTAAATAGGAAATCGACAATATGCATTCTGAAATTTCAAGAATATCCAACCAATAAACATAGGATTTAGAAAAGGAAGGATCCCTTCCAAGCATGTTAAGAATATCGTAGAGAGCGAATGAAATTTGCTTCACTAATGATCCAAAATGTCGAATCCGATGAATAAAGCAGCCCAATCTTAGAAGTGTAGAGAATTAGCCACTGCACTCCAGCCTAGTCCAACGATACAACACTGGTTGATCCTCCACAAGAAGAACAGTACCCCAATAAGGAAGAGAAGAAGATTAGTGTACCCCCTCCTTTTCCACAAGCTCTCCGGAAAAGGAAAAATTCCGTTAACCAATCAGAAATGTTAGAGGTTTTGCGGCAAGTGAAAGTTAATATTCCTCTCCTTGATATGATCAAGCAAGTCCCCATCACGCAGAAATTCATGACTTATGCACAAGAAAAGGGGTCTTAATGTGAACAAAAGGCCTTTCTGACTGAGCAAGCGAAAAGCATCATCAATGCAAGACTTCACAAAATACAAAGACCCTGATGTCCCACAATCTAGGTTATTGCGCTTTAGTGTGGAGAGCACTGCTAGATTCGGGAGCTAGTGTAAACCTTCGCTTTATTCCATGTGGCCAGCAATCGGGCTCGGGGTGAACTGAAACCCACTTCCATCACACTCGTCACACTAGATCATTAAAATACCAAAAGGGACCATTGAGGATGTTCTAATACAAGTGGACCGGGATTTGATTATCCAAAGGGACTCATGTGCTTCGATACGTAACCAGTTGCATGGACCCAACCATGTGCCCATTATTTTGGGGAGGCCATTTTTGGCCACTTCAAATGCCATAATAAACTGCCGAAATGGGGTTATGCAACTCACATTTGGGAATATGACCTTAGAACTCAATATTTTTCATTCGAAAGGTGCATATGCACCCGCAGGAAGACACCTTAGTGTTCAGGCTCATGATGCGATCCCGAAGAACAAGCTAATGAGCGTGTACAGGAGCAAGAGATTTATTAACTCAAGAATTGTCCTGGAGGTCCAAGCAACAAGAACCTCAAAGCATGAATTTAGTGCGGTATCGAGAAGAAAAACGTAAATTTTACTCTATTAATCGGGTGATGAACTAAGGGACCTAACAACTAGGAGCTCAAACCACTCCCAGCTGAATTAAAGTATGCATTTTTGGAAGAAAATGAGTAGTGCCCAGTTGTAATTTCCTCACTGTTGACCACCGTACAGAGGATCCTCGCTACACCTTTCTAAAAGGACCAAGCAAGCATCGGGATGGAAAATTTGATTTGAAGGGCAAACTCATCAATCTGTACCCATCACATCTATTTAGAAGAGGAGTCTAAAGCTATTAGGCAACCCCAACGCAGGTTGAACCCCCACCTGCAGGAAGTAGTTCGCATTGAGGTCCTAAAATTGCTCCAAGCCGGTATCATTTACCCCATTTCCGATAGGCTCTGCAAAAGTCCCACTCGTGGTACCTAAGAAATCAGGAGTGACTACTGTGAAGATTGTTAAGTGAAGAATTGTCTAACCACTAACTACCAGCTGGAGAGTGTGCACGAATCATGATAGTTCAAATGAGGTAACATCAAAAAGACCACTTCCCTGCCTTTATCGACACTTTGAAAGAGTCTCTAATGTCCATTCTATTGTTTTTCGGATGGGTATTCGTGATATTTCAGAGGGGATTGCCCTGTAATCAGGAAAAGACCACTTTCACTTGTCCATTTTGCACGATGCTTATAGGAGGATGCCTTTTGGTCTTTGCACGACCGGCCACGTCTTCTGAGGTGTATGCTTGCATGGTTCGCTGGGATATGGGCGGAGCGTGATAATGGAGGTCTACATGGATGACATCACTGTATATAAAAAAGGGAGTGCAATTAAAGAATGTCCGACTAACTGAAGCTATACTGCAGAGGTGCATAGAAAAGAACTTGGTGCTTAACTGGGAGAAATGCCATTTTATGGTTAACCAAGGAATTGTAATGGGGCACATTATTTCTAGCAGGGGAACAGTTGATAAAGCAGCATCGAAACTTATTTCCAAAATTGCCGCCCCCCAACAAGTGTAAAATGATTAGGCAATCCCTCGGTCATGCGTGCTTATAGACGATTCATTAAAGACTTCGAAGATTGCTAAACCCCGCATAAGCCCTAGAGAAAGATGCCAAGTTTGTCTGGGAGAGAATGCCAGGAGAGCTTTAAAGAGTCAAATCCTTACTTGACCACACCCCAATAGTCCGAGCACCTAACTGGCAGCTTACCTTTTGAAGTAATGTGTGATGCAAGTGACCTTGCCAGGAGCAAAGAGACTCGGGCCAAAGAGAAAATGGGAACCTCATGTGGTGTATTATGCAAGCAAACTTGAATGAAGCACAAAGGAATTATATTACTACAGAGAAGGAATTGTTGGCAGTAGTGTATGCTTTAGAGAAATTTCGAGCATACTTGGTCGGGTCCGATATAGTCATTTTTACAGACCATTCCGCTTTGAAATACCTCCTGACCAAACAAAATGCAAAAGCAAGGCTCATCCGCTGGGTTCTTTTACTTCAGGAATTTAACTTGCAAATTAAAGACAAGAAGGAGAGAATGTGGTGGCGCGCATCATCTGTCAAGGTTAACAATAGCTCATGACACCTCATAGTCCACCCATCAATGATGAATTTCCCGGAGGAATCCTCGATGCAAATTGGAAACCCCCAGAGTTCATATTATTAATTTTCTCTCCATAGGAGAAACTCCAGCTGAGTGGAAAGGCCAGGATAGGAAGTACTTCTTTGCTAAGATCCATTCTTATTACTGGGAAGAGCCCTTCTTATTCAAGTATTGTGCAGATCAAATAATCAGGAAGTGCGTGCCCGAGGAGGAACAAGAGGAATCTTGAACCACCGCCATGAGAGTGTCTCGCGGTGGTCATTTTCGCTTCCCGTAAAACAAGAATGAAGGTGCCATGCTGGTTTCTACTGGCCTTCCTTATTCAAGGAAGCACACCAAATGTGCCGTAGGACAGATGCCAGCTTGGGAAGTCATTCGGGCCATATGATGCCTCACCCAATTTTAGTAGCTAAAATTATCTAGCGCATCGATTTCAAGGGATTTCTCTAATGCCAACATGGTCATACATAGACGGTGGAGTAGACTATGTCTCCAAGTGGGTTGAAGCAATCCTCTGCAAAACCAACGATCATAGGGTGGTACTTAAATTTGAAAGCCAATATCTTTTCCAAAGTTCGGGGGTACCGAAAACCATTATTGGGCGATGGAGGTTCTCATTTCGTAATAAACCATTTGAAACCTCAGGCTAAATATGGTGTGAAACACAAAGTGGCCACCCCTACTCATCCTTCAAACAATGGTCAAGTAGAACTTGGCTAATAGGGAGAGATCAAGACCATTCTAATGAATGTAAACACCAACAAAGATTGGTCTATCAAACTGCTTGATTCGCTGTGGGCCTACAGGACAGCTTTCAAGACAATTTTAGGAATGTCCCTTATCGATTGGTCTATGGTAGTGTATGTCACCCCAGTGGATATCGAGTACAAGGCAGCTATGGCAATCAAGAAGTCGAATACGGACCTAAGTAGTAAGGTGAGCCAAGAGATTCTTCATCCCAACGAGTCGAAGAATAATAATGGATGCCCATTGAATTCAAGGATTGCAAAGGAAAAATAAAAAAGATGGCATGATCAAATGATAACCAGGAAGAATTTCAAAGAAGGCGACCAAGTTCTTTTATACGACTCCAAACTCCATCTATTTCCAGGCAAGCTCAAGTCACGACGACAGTCCATTCATCATTCAGTCGTGCATATCCCAATGGTTCAGTAGATCTAATCAATCCAGATGATAACAGTGTGTTTAAAGTCAATGGACAGAGGGTGAAACCCTATGTGGTGCAGCAAGCCAGCAGGGAGGAAATTCTCCTGCTGGACCCTCCCTGAGTCCTACAATCCCCACCATACTTAAGGAGCCAAGAAGGTAATTTCTTGTTGCTCTATATGTCCTGATGTTAAAATTGTTTTCCTTTACTTTTGCATATATACTTTTTGTGCCTCCATCTTATGTAATCGTTGTTGTTTCACCTGGACAATTGAATTGCTTCAATTGAACAATTGAATTGCTTCAATCGACAATTGAATTTGCGACCAGCAATTGAATCAGCCTTTAAATGGAAAATTTGAAACCGTTTGTCACCTTTATGTTAGAACAAATTCCATGTTTGATATAATTTTTTGGTCAGTTGAAGTTCCAACATGCTTAACTTGAACATTTCTCCCTTGGGTTAATTCACACCAGACACCATTGTTTCAATAGCCGTATTGGTTTACCTCCTTTCACTTTGCATAGCTTTTAGGCAGCGTCGGGCAACCCATGATAGGTTTGTAGAAAGACCCACATATGAAGACCAATGTAGTCTTCCAAAAAGAAAAGAAAAGAAAGCAAAAAGAAAAAGAAAAGAAAATAAGAAAAAGAAAATAAAGTCGTGAAGCTCACAAAACCCGAGCACTACTCCGTGGCAATAGTTTCGCCCGATGCCCTAAGCCTTAATTGTCAGAGTCACTGACAGTGTCACATGGGTGGATATGTAGAGTTTAAATGATCAGAGTGCTGATTTTCGAAGTCATTCGATCCGGGGTGGCTCAGAGCTTATGGTCGTTGATCCTTTCGTCGATGCCCTAAACCTTAATCGGGTCGGTCATCAGGACCTTCGCCATACCCGACTTTGGTGAAATCGGGGTTTTGAGCATTGCACCCTACAATGTAGTTGTTTAAAGACAGCAGTGCTGTGAACTATCCATCTAGGCTTGTTCAATGGCGCCACAGTCAGCGTCAGGGAACAATTTTGCAATTTATCGCTCGACCGTTACATAAAGAACCATTAGACTTTGTGGAAATTCAAGTTAAAAGTCATAAACCAATATTGACCTGAAATTGTTCTTGAATGGTTTTGGCTCTTTCTGGGCGTCGGTTTTCAAAACTTGGTGTCAATTTTTCGCTTTAAAGATAATATTTATTTGTATATACACTTTTACACAAACTTTGAAAATCACCGCATACATCTCCTTAGTTTTTGCATTGCTAAGGGACTAGCAACGCTTCGACAGGATTAAGGCCCAAAAGTGCTATTTTTTGACCCTATTTCGTATAGGTTTTGAGTGCTTTTTGCGCACTAATCATGCCTTCACTATTATGCCAATTGAAGTGTTCAGTGTTCTGTAGTATCACTTAGCGCCGCTAGAGGTTTTTTGCTGTTTTGCAGGTTTTGGCTACCTTGAGAGTTCAATATCGAGACATATGCTAAACCATGAAGATTGAACCCACCACGCCCATCAAACATACCAAAATCAAAGAAAGAGAAGGCAAAGTGAGCAAAGTTGGAGCAAGAGATAGAGCAAAGAGCTGCAATGAAGATCAGCAATTCCAGGGCTTTAAGATTGCGAAATGGATTGCGAAAATTTCGCAATCATAGCGAAAATTTCGCAATCATAGCGAAATTTTCAAATCCAGCTTTAAAATGTACTTTTTGCGATCAAGCATTTCGCCTACACTCGTTCCTAGCGAATCCGGGGCCACTTATCACCTAAAAATTTTTGTTGCGAAATTTCGCTAGCTAGCTAAATTGTGCCAATGCCTAGCGAAATTTTCATTTCACATTCTTGGTATCGCCACCTAGAGAAATTTTTTGTGCTCTAGCGAAATTGTCCATTTTTTCATCCTTTGTAAATAATAAACCGACTTATTTGTGTATTACTTTGTCCTTTATTTTAGCCAAATGCTAGGGCTTTATTGTAGTTTCACATAAATGGGTGGCCTAAATAACCCCCCATAGTTTTTGTAACAGCAGAGAGAAGAAACGAGAGAAATATAAGGTAATTTTTATTTTCATGTAAATATCTCACAAATTCTTTCCGCTAGGTTTGCTTTTCTCTCTTCTCTCCCCCCTTTCTCTTATTTTCTAGGGCTGCCAAAACACCCTCTTGAGGATGACAACTCAAGAGATGCTTTCTGGCGGCTCTTTCTTTGAAGAAGAAGGTAGCTAGCTTGGCTAGCGCTACAGTTGTCCTCATGTGTTGAATGCCTGTGCATCAGATGGCGGTCTTCATCTTCTCAAAATAAAATAATGATCATTTAATTGTCACACTCATTACTTACCATGCTTTAGGATACAGTGTATACTTATTGCTGTGATGCACCTGTGGTTTTTAGATGGTCTCCAGCCACCGAAATGATGTTGAATGTTGTGGTTTTAAACTCCAGTGGGCTGTAGATGCATGTCACCCGCGTTGACTCAAATAGAGGATTCTAGCATAGGTTTGCTAGTTAAACAAAGATCTAAGCGTGGTTTGACTATAGGTCGCTTGTCATAATGCGAGGATAAACCCGAGGACACTTGTTTGCCCTATGTTATCAAGTTAAAGACCTAAATCTTCAAAGATACTCTTCGCCACATCATCTTCTACCATCGCTTATTCAGCCAAACTACTCAAGACCGCTTTTTGAAACAACCAAAACCAAATAGAAAGCCTTTACCTTTCACACTTATGCAAATCATTCCTAGGATGAAAACCCATCCCCGTGTTCGACCTTAGACCTGAAAACGCAAAGAGTTTGACTACGATAAAGTAGGAGGAATCTAGACTATAAATTTTTGTTGATTCCGCCTCACCTTACTATGGCAATGAATCAGGTCGTATCCACTATCACCTCTATCTTCTTTGGATTCCACCTCGACCTCTCTTCCTCGATATAACGTGTCGAAGAAAGAACACTTATCTCAACCAAAATTCACATTTGCTTAGTTATGCATATAACCGTTCCTTTCTCAAGGTTTCTAGCACCACCCAAAGGTGCGTATCATGATATTCCCGATCCTTTGAATACACAAGGATGTCGTCTATAAACACCATGACAAACCGATCTACATACGGTTGGAAAACATGATTCATTAAGTCCATGAAAGCCGCTGGTGCATTTGTCAACCCAAACAGCATTACAAGGAACTCATAATAGATTTCGTTCTAAACATCGTCTTATGCACATCCAAAGCCTTAATCCTTAATTGATGATACCCGGATCGTAGGTCAATCTTTTAAAGACACTTGCACCTTTCAATTGGTCGAACAAGCCATCAACCGTGAAATTTGACACTTGTTTTCACTCCGTCATTTTGTTCAGTTGCCTATAATCAACACACAACCGAAGCATACCATCTTTCTTCTTAACAAAGAGCACTGGCGCTCCCCATGGTGATACACTCGGAGGAATAAATCCTTTCTCTAACAATTCTTGCAACAGTTTTCCAATTTTAACCCATCTGCTGTCCGGTGTAATGGATGCCGGAGTATCCAAACAACGCCAATTCAAACCCCACCTCTCAGGTGGAGGCAATCCTGGTAATTCCTCCGGAAACACATCCGGATAATCACAAACTGTAGGGATGTTTGATAAACAAGGCTCTGCCTTTTCGTATCAATCACATATGCCAATTGGGCTTAACACCCTTTTCGAACCATCATTCTAGCAATGGCGGCAGATATCACATTAGAGAGGTGGTTTCACCTCTCGTTGATAAAAGTCACTTCCTCGCCACTCGGTGTCCTTAAGGTCACTCGTTTCATTCAATCAACATCACTTGATGTCAATCCTGAATGAAGTACAACATAGAATGGGTTGATCCTGAATCTATCAATGCATGTACAATAGTCTCAAAGATATGGAAATTACCAACTATCACATCCGAGGCATCTTTATCTTCAACGGCCTTCATTGCATATGCCCTGGCTGGAGCACGAGCATCCTGTCTGCATATGGTCTGTGTTTCTTGTCTCAGCGCACTCGGTGATGTAATACTCTTGTTGTCCTTGTTGCTCTTTATACTGTTGAAGTACCAAGGCTGGGGTAATAAGAACGAAAGGCTTTTAGATAATCAATCTTTCACTTTGTGCTCATTGGATCCACAAACCAAACAAGCACCTATCAATCTCCAACACTCTCCTTTATGTTTCCTCCTACAATGTGTGCAATAAGGAGGAGCTGGTCTTCTTGATGAACCTCTTGGTACACTAGCAACTGAGGGTGCCGGTAGAGTAGCCTGCACCCAGAAATCGAGCCGGTCCCGAGCCATAGCCGACAGAACTGTGGTCCTCTCTAAATTTCTTATTCTGGTGCTGATAAGAACTTAATTGACCGAGGTTTTTCTTACCCTGTCTTCTTTCTTTTCTATCATACTTTTCTTTCTTTACCCTTTCAATATTCAACGCACATGTCACAATCTTAAAGAAGTCATCATGGCCGAATCCTGCACATGTTTCCCATTATAGTTATTGAGGCCATCCTCAAAACTTACGTGCACTTCTCCTCCTCAAGAACTAGCATCTCGAGCATACTTGCTCAACCGGGTGAATTCCCTCTGATACTTTGTCACACTCATCTGCCTTTGCTTCAAATTATGGAACTCTCTTCTCATATTGCTAAGGTAAATACAACCCATGTATTACTTCTCGAATTCTGCTATGAAAAACTCCCATGTAATACTTTCCGGTGGTGCGGTCCTAGTCACGAACACCCACCACTAGTAAGCGTCATCTTGTAGTAATGAGGATGCACACTCTAAATTCTCCTCCGGTGTGCAATGAATTTTTCGCAACATTCTCTCAATTCTTTCGAGCCAATTTTCCGCCATGGAAGGCTCATCATCTTTCTTCCTAAGAAAATCTATGGGTAGGTATTTTTCCATTCTCTCTATGACTGATCGTTGAGGAACAACTGCAGCTGGTTATGCTACTCTTTGCAATGCTTGAGCTATTTTCTGGAGGATATCGATAGTACCTCTAGCTACTCGACCAAGCCATGCATCAATGGGAGGACGCTGCCAACCATCCACACTAACGGGCCATTTGGGCGACTTCCCGAGTCACCTCTGAATCTCTATGGTGCCCCGAACTATCCAGCGCTTTGAACTTATTAAGACCAACAAGATTCGCTTTAGAGTCACGTCATCCTTTATATGAAAATGCAATGCATGTCACAAACAAAATGTGACATGCACGTCATCCTAAACCTAGGCTCTGATACCACTAAAATGTGACGGCCCGTGCCGCCGTACCTGACCCGACTCGGAGGTCAAACCTGGATCTGGGGACGCGGTCCTCACTTTTTTTTTTTTTTGAATCATTTCGAATAATCCAAATACAATTACTTTTCCAAACACATATCAAATACTCAATGAAAATATATATACGTAAATACCACTTTAACATAAAGGGGGCCCATCATTTGGTCATGTAAACTTTTTCATTCATATGGCATTTATGTCTATTTGGTCCATTTCCCTCTCATATATGTATTATTAGTTTTTTTCAATATCAAAATATTTACAAAACATAATCAGAGTTCAGTTTTCATAATAGTGTTTGTACAAAATGAGTCGAATAATTTCATGTATGCATGTGATGGAGATTTACTTATCCTCCATGTGACTTTGACGATGACTTTGATCCACCATGGTCTGGCTGCACTGCTTACTCCTGCAGACCCTAGCATGATAAAGCAATGCACTTACATTTTTCATGCTTAGTGGTTCTATATAGTACTTTCTTCCATTTCAGTTTAAGTCAAATCATGCAATTTTTCTAAACCATGCTTTTAAATCTTTTTGAATGATCAATGCAAAGACAATACATATATTAATTATAATCATTTATACTCATTGATTATTCCAAATATGCACTTCATATAATAAATCTCCATATCACTATATTTTTCCTAAATGAACTTTGAACAAATGTTTTCGTGTTTAGGATAATGGAATCACCGACACAGTCTCGTTGGACTGCAAGCCGATTTAAAAGGATTTATAACACATTACGATCCCACTCGGGTTGCCGAATCAGATTATTAAAAAAATAATTTGAACAGTTCTACTAATAATGATCCTCACTGGTTACGGATTCATGACACTACATTACATTCAAGGTTTCATTATGATCTATTGACTTTTATTGCATACCATATCCTAACTCAAATATAACGATAACATTCTATTAAAAGTGATTAATCAATGGTAAATTTGCAATAGGGTATATACTTATACTGGCAGTACATTTCAATATTCATGCAATTTTTCATGGCAATCAGTTCACAATCAATTTTCTCAAATCACTTAAAATAAATTAATATGCGGTTTTATTGAAAATCATTTCAATAATTGCGCAAACAATTTTGATACTAGAAATTAGAAGAGAAGAATAGGGAACAAACCAAAAAGGTCGTCATACTTCATCCTATCCTCAGCACCCGCATCAACTCAGTTTTCCTCTGGCCGCCAACCCCTAATCCATCAGCAATTTGCAGAACAATAGGCTTATTTAGGTTTCTAGTTAGGTTGCTTTCACCCAACACACTTTCACTTGTAAAATATTTCTAGGAACGAATGAGCCATATTTTGATGGAAATAAAATCAAAACCAATGAATTAGGTTTTAAAATTCTTTTTGTATAGTCTCATTTCAGAAACCATGCAAACATATATATATCAAAAGTGAAGATCAGATCTATAATTGCTATATCGTTAGGAGATTGTTGGCCGTGAGGGTTGAAACAACTCCCGCACTGTGGTCTTCAATCTCACCCTCCTTCCTCCTTAAGGTGTGGGCAATCTAACGACATTCAGATCCGGAACAATACACTCTAGGTTTTTCGCCAGATCCACTTATGTACTCAATACATGAGGCAAGGGGACTCTACAAGAGACTAGGAAACTAGGGCTTCCAAAAAACTTTTTTCCTTTTTTTTGGTTTTTCTCTCAAAGACTAATTGCTCACTAAATATACCTCCATTGGTTTTTATAGACGCTTGGGGTCCTTATCGATAAGGAAACGAATTAATTATATTTACTTATTCTTAAATTCAAATCCCTATCAGATAAGGGAAGAAACAATTTAATAATATTTAATATTCTTAAATTCAAATCCTTATCGATATGCTGAAATGAATTAATAATATTTAAAATTTAATTCAAATCCTTATCGATAAGGAAAAGAATTAATTATATAATAACAATTCAAATATTATTACTCCTTTTACGTATTATTTCCTTATTCAAATGAGCAAACGAATTTAATAACAATCATCATTATTTGTAATTTAAAATAATCTCATCATTTTAAATTACATAGAGTGCAATTTATTCCAAATCATGAATCGCTTCCATTGCAGTAATATAGGAGGTGGAATCGGGACCCATGGACCAGATTCTCAAGCTCCAATAAATTCAATAATTAATTAAACTCTTTTAATCAATTATTTTAATTTATTAATTTCAGAGTTATTCCAATTAAAACTTGAAATTGAACTTTTGCCTGGCGCATTGATTTACTCGGAAATTTAGAGTGTCCATTGATTTAATCATTACATGCGTCTCTATCCTCCAAGAAGTACTATAACTGTGAGTAAGGAAATTACCGCTTTGCCCCTCTAATTATATCTGAACCTTAAGTTCCATTAACCACTATGAATGAAAGAATTATAAACCTCGTTATAAATTAGAGCGCTCAAACTGCTCAGCCTTAATCACACTTAAGGAAACCAACTGGTCCGTGTACCTTCCATAGAAGCGGTCGGATTCCATGTCCATAGTTCACATTCCCAGTTGCATACATCAATGGGCCTCCAAGACAAGTATTAAATGCCCATTTCATAACGGGCTTTAACTCCATGACTTCAAAAAGGCCCAAAGCTTGACATAAAACAGGAGTCTATGACTACTCGTGATTGAGATCGATTCGCATATGATCATCTAGCGGCGCCGTTTGGAATTCTTGGTTGCCCAGGTATTTAAAGAATTAAAACTACGCCTCTTGGTCCTGTCCTATATAATCTTATTATATATGGAGCCTCCACTTTAATAATATCGCCACATTTGTGACCCGGATTAAGGTCACTTATTCTCACGATATGGACCGCCCAGCATTATGAATTTGAAGATCCCCAAACTTCACCAATTTATTACGATAATATGATTTATAATCCATAACCTTCGATCTCTCGCATAACTGTTGGCGCATCAAGTTATGGTTACATTAATAAATCTTGGATTTTCCAACACGTTCATTCATACATTATGCACAAAATAGATAAATGTAATAAATACGACATTTTTATTAATTTCATAAAACATAAATATAAATTCATGCTTTACAGGGCACTATCCCTAACATATTTTACCCAACTTCTTTAAAGTCCATTGTTCCTCTATAAATCTATTTCATTCAGAAATTGGAATCATCCAATTCGGAGAACTGAAGCTTCGGATATGTCCTAAACATCCAGGACTATTCTATTTTTAACACAGTAAATCCGTAATTTGCCCAAAACAGAAAGTTTCTACTTTGGACGAATTTATGTAGTCTATCAGTCCAAATTTGAATAAACTTATTTGAGGAAGATTTTTTCTCCTAAAAGTATATTTTACCCAGAAATTTGAATCACTCAATTTGGATGAGTAAAACTCAACTTATGGCCTAAATACCAAAATTGTTCCGAAACACCAAAATTGTATCAAAATTGAACCAGAATTGACCTGAAAACAGAGCCTCACTTTGACGAATTTCTAGGTCTATCCGTCTAAATATGGATACACTTATTTTAGGGAGATTTGTTCTCCTAGAAGTCTAGTTTACCTCGTAAATTGGAATCACCAAATTTTGATGAGTTATGGCTAAGTTATGTTCAAAAACAAAAAACATGGGTTTTTGAAAATTTTGACAGCATTTCCTTTATACAAAAATTCCCAACACCAATCCAACAACCATAACAACTTAGAGCAACCCTAAAACTGAAATAAACCAATCAACATCATTTTTATACCCACTTATGGTTCAACCCAACACAACATTAAGGAGTTAGGTTAGTCTCTTGACTTAAATCTCTTCTTTCTCTTTCTTTCTTCTTCCTTCTTCTTCTTGATCACTTAAACTCTTGATTTCATGAAGCAAAATCACCCACTCAACCCTTTCTCTCAACCGCATTCGCCCCTATCTTTCCAAAACGTAAATGCCTAAAATGATTCTCTCATTCTAAAGACTAATTTGGTCTTAACACTTAAACCTTCATAAGGCCAAGGTTTACTTACACCCTATTTTTCCTTTTTTTTTTTTTTTTTTTTTGTGGCTCAGTATTTCATTTCTTCTATTTCCACTTCATTTCATGAAATTTTCATTTTGGTATATACACTTCTTCATTTATAACCATTGGGTCCTTATTTTGACATTTTTACCAATTAACCTTGTCCCTTGTATAATTTCCAAGTTTTATCATTTTTTTTTTGTTTTCTAGCAATTTGCTTTCAAAAAATACAATTTATTTATTTTGGAGTACCTAAACATGTAAACTGGGATAGGTATTTTTTCATGTACCTTCTTTCTTAATTCTCTTCATCTCTTCTTATCTCAATGAATTTTTCTTTCTCAACCCTTTTTATCATTCTCTACAACTTATAATAATTTTCCCCCAAACCTGTCATTTTCTGTCATTGATGTATTTTGTCTTGTAATCTGGGCAAATAATGGTTTTTTATTGTAGGATTATGTTTAAGGAAGGAATTGGGCTTCTCATTTGCTGGTTGATGATGAGTTTGGCTATAGGCTCAAATAAGGAACTAGTGTGTATGCTTATGCATATCATAGGGGTAGGGTTTGAAATGCTTAAACTTCCAAGGATGACCTATATCATTTCATGTTAGTGGTGTTGCCTAGCCTTTTGCCTTGACTAATAATCCAACAAGTTCTAGGACATTGGAGAGATTACTGTGATGGATCCCTTGGCACAATTTGTTTTAGAGCTACTATTGACCATGTGCAAAGCATATCAGGATCAAAAATAGAATTATAGGTCTTATCTATTTTATCAATTTATTAAAACCTTCCTTATTCTTGAAGTTCAACACATTTATTAACATCTTTACAACTTTTCCTTTCAATTCATCTCATCCTACCCCCAATGCATCTATCCAATTGTTTGTTTGGTTTTGTGGATATGTTATTGTGTTATTTAATAGTTAGAATGTTCATTTAGATTAACAATTCAGTTCAGAGAAATGTAACACAACAACAACTAAATTTCATCAACAAGTTAGCACCACCAAACAATTCACAGCTTATTTAGCAATTCTAACTAGGAAATTTGGTTTCTCATTTATTCAACTAAGCTATTTACTAGAAGTCAACAATTTCAAATTATTAAACTTAAAGGACAGAAAATTTAAACAAACAAACAAGAAATGCAAAAAATAAGAGTGAACACTAAGCTATGCAAAGAAATTTTCTATTTTATTGAATTTTCAAGGATGGGATATTAGGTACAAAGAGGGAAAAGGGGATGGAAAACAATGTTTTTTTTTACTCTTTGAAGCCTTTTCCTTGGCTGCTTCCATTCTTAAATATTCTTCAACCTCCTCTACCGGGGTTAGTTTTTTTTTTCCTGTTGCACTAAAGGTTTTATTTCGAACTGGTGCTTTACAAGGTTCAGAAGGTCTTTCTTCCTCTGGAGTAGGGTTATAGAAGGGTATTGGTGGGTTTGTTACACCCCGAGGGACTACTGTGTAAGGAACACAGTCTGAAATTCTAATTTGTGGTAGTGGCACTTTCTTCTTGCTTGAGACTGTCTTCATAGCTGTTAAGACCAAATGTTGTATGCTCATAAGAAGAGTTGTTTTGTCACTGAACTCATTTAAAGATTTAGTTAGGTCTTAAAAACTGCAAGTGCACTGGTCGCACAAGTAATAAAATGAATCTATAAGTTTGGATATCGATCCCACATAAATTGAAAATAATTTAAACTTCAACTACCCTAACTACTCAAGTTTTACACTATTTGAACGTCCAGTTTAGAGAAAATTTAGTAACCTAATAAGAATTTTAATAACTGGAATCCTACATTTAAAATAAAGGGAAGAAAAATAAATCCTAAATAATAACTGGACTAAACCAGATTATTGCTGGAAGTAGACACTAGGATTTAACTTATGTGAAATTATCAATTCCTGCATCATAATCTCATTCTATTTTCTCTTGAGTTGGAATTTGAATTTGTCAAAAGCCAAGGTAGTATAGTTCGGATTCCTCCTTTAACCATAATTTTCATTGAGTAAAGATTCATGTTCATTCCTAAAACACAATTATAATAAATTACTTGTAATTAGAATTTCTCTGTAAGATCTGGGTATTTTTCTTTTCCAATACTTCATACCCATTTCTTTAGATTATAGATTTCTTGCTTCCAAGATGTAAGGCAATTTCTAGATTCCTACAAAATGAATGATGTCTCATCCTTAAGATCTGAAAGAGTTTTCTCTTTCCTTGATTAGATCTCATGCTAACACGGGACCAAGATCGTTCTTCCAAACCAAGGAGAGATCTCTAATTGATTGGGTAACTGATATATCACTCAACCCATCATCAAACCATGAGAAAATTGAGGATTTATCTAAGTAACCTTCAGAGCTCATTACCCTTCAATATTATTCAACATACCCTAAGTAACTAATCTAGCTCAGAATTTGACTTTGTAACACCAGAGGGCCTCTTTGGAAATCAGCCGTGTGTCTTTTCTTACGGTATAAGCTACTAAAATTTGGGAACAATCAATTTCAAGAATAAGACTATTCAAATAAATTCAACATTCAACTCAAGAAATTTTCTTCTCATTGTGTAGAAAAGACCATAACTAACATCAGATCTTTCCCAGTGGAAGTTGCATTCTCGAAAACTTGATTACAGAATACACTTAAATACTTATCAGGAAAATTTCACAACAACTGCAATCAATTGAAGAAATGATTTCCAGCTTTTTTTCTGGAGTTTATTGAATTCAAACAGTAATCGTAAAGGAATTTCATCATTTAATTTCAACTTCAAAACTTCTTAACAAATCACTGTTTTAGATCCAAAGAGTTTCAATAAAACTTCTACACTAAATTCTAATAATATATGAAAGAAAAAATAAAAATAAAAAGAAAGAAAAATCATATTAAAGAGTCCTCATCTCCCTGTGTACTGCCTGCTCACGTCGACGACGTACCCCGCTCCCGCAATCGCTTTTTATTTATAGAGCCCTAAAAGTTTAAATCTGAATCAACAAGGTTTTCATGAACCTCAATTTAGCCTTAGGACTGTTCTCTAGTGGCGACTTGAAAGTTCTGCACGTAGTTTTGAATTTTTTTGTAGGTTTATGTTGCTAAGTAGTCTCCAGGCTCACACTGTCATGTTCTTCCTCGATTTCAGTTGCAATAGTGTTTTCTTGGTCGCGATAGTGATGCTGAGCTGCTTCTTCAAATTGGTGTCGCGACCCAGCTTTCTTATCGCGACAGCAGTTTTGTTCTGGTTCTTGTTGCAACACTGTCTTGTATTATTGTCATCTCGGTTGGGACCCAAAAAGTCCGTCACGACAGAGTCCTATCGCCACTTAGCCTGTTTCATTGTTGCAACTTCATTTTGACGCTGAATGCTTGACTTTGCAGTTAGCATGTTCTGGCGCGGTCATGGACTTCAATATGTAATGTCGCGATGACATTTTTCTTCATGCAACATATTTTCCTATCGCGACCTAGTTTTTTTGGTCGCGACATAACTTTTCTACCTTCAACTTGTCTTTGAGTCGCAACCCATATTTCCTATCGCGATAGGACTTTTCTTTGTTCAATTGACTTATGCTGTCGCGACCCAGTTTGTTATGTCGCGACATGACTTCTTTGCATTTATGTTGAAACCTCTGTCGCGACTTAGAAGTTGTGTCGCGACCTTGTTTCTCTATGTTCAGCTTATTCCTGTGTCGCGACCTTAAGATCTCTGTCGCGACATCTAAACACCTTTTCATCTTGAAATATGTCACAACATTGACTCTCCTTGTTGCAACCAGGTTAGTTCATCCATTAAGCACCCTTTGTCACGACCTAGTTTTCTTGTCTTGCCATAAACTTCTTCTTCAGCATTGTTTCTGTCTCAACAAACTTTTCCATGTTGCAAAAGTTAGCGTCGCGACATACGAGGGTTCTGTCGTGATAGATATTCTACCTCCAGTTCAGGATTATGTCGCAACACAAACTATTTTGTTCCTAATTGACGTGCATATGTTTTTCCCATTCTCTGTCGTGACCTATTGTCTTCTGTTGCGACTTAGCTCAATTGTCAACATTCAGATTATGGTGTTGCGACACAGGAAATGTTGTTGCAACACAATTTCTTTGGCAATTTCTTGGAAGTTTGTTGCGACACACAAATTTTAGTTGCAACGACTCCGCCGCAATTGTCGTTTTTCTCTTTCTTACCGGATTTTTCCTTTTGAATTAAAGTCCGCAAAACACAAGTTTGGTAAATATCTATAATTTGCATTAAAATAGCTCTGAAATTACTAAAAACAAGCCAGAAAAATTGACTAAAAAATAGATGAGTTTAAGACTCACCACTCCTCTAAACTTAAAGTTTTACTATCCCCTGCCAAAGAAAAGAAGATTTGCTTTATCCTAAACAATTTGGCCATTTAATACACTCTTCCTTTCTGCTTTGCACCGCAATTTGTAAACTTTGTATTGAAACTAGTCAAGCTTGCAGCTTAATTTCAAATTTAGTTTTTGGTTCAATTTAAGAAAAATTTTCAATTAGGTGTCACAATCAAACTGCATGGCTGAAGTGCAGAACTCATCAAGTCAATTAATCCTGATCTGTGTGTGATGGTTTTCTTTCCTTTCCTCCTTGGCAGGATTAGCTAATCTTCTGGGACTCTACACAGTGACTGCAATTTCTTTTAGCTCTTCAAGGTCCCATATGCTTGTTTTTCATATTAGTCTCCACTAATGTAGGCAAGTACCACCTTCAAGATCAATTAGGTCTTTTAGGCTTGTAGAGTTTGGCTTGGGTAATTGGGTAGATAAATGGAGAATTTAGGCTAAAAATTTACCCAGATTCCACTCTTCAAGTGTGTATTCTTGCCTCTATCTTGCATACTTTTCTTTTCTACTAATTTTTGAAAAATATATTCCCCCAAACTTGTCCTTTATGGTCATATTATAGATTTCAACCTTGCATCTTTATAGAGATAATCTCTTTTTCTTTTCTTTTACTTGTCAAATATTTTTAGGATTAGTGCAATGTCTTGTCTTCTTAGGCTTTCTACCATTGTTAGAGAACTTTGGGTTAGCAGGTCCCATACCAGTTGGCATTAGGGTACTAGGTGTTGAAACACCTCTAAGAACTTAATTGTTCAAGAGAGGAAGGCCACAAGACAAAACTTAATCCTATTTGACAATTTACAATTTTGACTTCTTCTCTGCATTCTTTTCCATTTCTTCATTTGTTCTTTTCTTTTTCCATCCTTCATTCTTGTTTCCTTTCAAATCAAAATAACATTCCCCAAACTGCTAGCTTTCTCTTCGTATTTTGAAGTTCCCGTGATCAAAACTCCGGCAAATAAGGGTTTTTTACTGTAGGATTTGAATAAAGGAAGAGTTTTAGGCTTCTAATTGTTGTTTAAATAAAAAACTAGACAATTTGGCTCAAATCTGGAACTAGAGTATATGCTTATGCATATTTTGAGGGTAGGCTTGAAAGGATCAAACTTCCAAGGATGGCCTATATCACTTCCTATTAGTGGTATTGCCTAGGATCTCTTCGACTAATAATCTAACAAGTTCTAGGACCTTGACCGCTTAATTCGTGATTGAACCCAGAAGATGTCCCTAATCCTTCACAATTTGTTAAGGAACATTTTGACCATGTGCATTGTTTTTCGGGACTTTCACTGACCTTATTGTTTATACAACAGTTTCAAAAGTCTTGTTTGTGTTGTCTATTTAATACATTTTCTTAAATCTGAACCCTAAACTTCATTCTAGCTTACACATGCAACTTCCTGTTCCAATTCATTGAGGCCTACCACAATTCACCATAAAGGTTTGTTTGGTCTGATGTTTGTTGCCGTGGTTGTTCAATCAAGTAAAGACAGTTGATCATGCATTCAGCTCAAAACAACACAACACACCAACAATTGTAATCAAGTCATATCAACCAAACTTGCTAACTTAATTTTCACATCAGATTCATTCATTTATTCAAAACAAAAATATAATCTAATAAGCAATTAACAGTAGACAAAAAGATTTTGACATAGAATCTTTTAGAAAATTTATGTTGATCTTTTTTTAAGAGGGATGGTTACAATTTTGGTTTGGAGAGAAAAAGGCTACAAGGGTTCATCTTCTTTCTGTAGATTTGGGGAATTTGTTAGGAGGTTCAAGGTTGAAGCTAGCTAAAGATGGAGAGGAAACTTATGTATTGAGATGTTTAGCTCTTCGCCGGAGGTTCTTCCATGTTGAAGAGGCAATGATCAGATATATTCCACTTGAAAGGATCAATTCATCTCGCTTCACCTATGTTATCTATGTGGTACCTTCAAGTCTGCTTGTTAGTGTGCATGTTCACTAAATTTGAATTCACCCGATCCGCATTTTCTATTCCACAACTTTTGTCCAATTGTTGTCCATCTCTAGCTCTTTGTCTCTCTTTCTCCACAAGCTTCCCAAATCTCTTTGAACTCGTTCCTTGTAGAGCCGAACCCCGTGCCTCGCATCATACTTCATTCCAACTTTTCTTCTATTTTGTCTAAAAGGTCGCATCTTCATCCCTTTAGCTGCCTAATGTAGAAGGACTGTATTTGAGTCCACCTTACATAAGTACTCTTTCCTTCCATTTCTTCCATTCCTCCATCCGCTGAGAGTTGCTCCCATCTTTGCTCTCTTCTTCTTCCTCGAATTCAAATAGAAATTCTTCTTATTCTCCTGTCGTTCTAGCTCTTCTTCCTCCATTTCCTTTTTCTTATAGAAACCAATGGTCTCATGATTTCTTTATTTCCTGTGTTGCCTTTAGAGCACTCTACTGGTTCAGAAAAGTTTTCCCTTACAAGAGGAGGAGACTCAGCTGTTAGACTTATTCTCACAGCTCGAACTCCTCATTTCAATCCAGCAGATACCTCTAATTGTTCCATCCTCACTGTTCTTCTTCTTTCTTCTTCTTCTTCTTCCTGTCTCCAACTTCCATAATTCCATTTCTTTTCTTTCCTCGGCCTTCGAGCCCCATCACCATTGTGCCAAAGGAGAAACTCCAGTGATGCGTCCTCCTCCTCTCACTATATCCATTTCACTGCACCAGAATACGTAGCTTGATTGTTGCCGGATGAGGGATCACCCTTTTTACAACTGACATATAAGATGATGGCTTCCATTCTCCCTTATTGTGCAAAGATGCTTTGATAGGAATTACACATGTCAGAATAAAACCGTATCTTTGGCTTCTTCCTCGTTAGTAAAACTCGGGATGGATTCATGAGGATTTTTCTTCGTTGAGTTCCATTTCCCCTTCCTACTAGTCAGGAATCCATTATTTTTTCATGGTTGGGTTCTCTAATCAGATTTTGTATTTCGATCCATTTTTGGGATCCTTGACGGTAACCTCGTTAACTTTCACACCCACAATCCATACTCCTCGACATACACCGCATCTTCCTTCATGTCTACTATATCGAGTAGAACTCCCTCGAATTAATCGCAACATAACCAGTGGTTTGTGCTGCGTATAACAAGTTCCGCCTTTGATGACTTCGCAAACGGTGAGATGAAAGTACTGAACCCCCTTTCTCTAATAAACCCTTTGTCGCTTAGATTATCTTTCCAAAAGGAGTAAGCTTCATCTGAAATGAAAGCTTCGTTGTCTTCTGCTTCTTTAGCTTGCTCAACTCTACTCTTTAGCTCTTTCTCTTTCTTTCTTTATGAGCAGTGGTTTTGTGCTCCTTTCTACACCTCCTACTCTACTACTGGGTTAGTCTCACGGAGGTTCCGTATGAACCTCCTTAACAAGTCGTACCCATCATCTCGTTGAGGTTCGGGGACTAAGCTCGGGGCTCCACTCCGATGAGATCCGATTTGGGGCTTAAGGTCTCCAAGTTCAGGTTTGAAGTAGAAGAGCAGAAAGTGGGATTTTAGGAAAAGTCTGAGTGATATGAGCAATGGGAAGGGATGGCTTTTTAGTTTTTGGAGAACTTCTTTAGTTTTTGGCTCAATAAATGAATGTCTCTCTTCGTGGGTCGCAACAATAAATGATTAGGTCACAACAATAACCTTTAATTTTAATTGTGGAATTTATTTTGTGATTCTCAAAATTAATATTTTCGCTCTAGTCTTTATTATTTAAAACCTCATGTCGTGACACACTTTAGGTTGGTCGTAATAATGAGTAGTCCTGACATTAGAAAATTTTATCGCTAGACATGTCATCGATCTCAATAATTGCTCAAGATGTTAATCGGGACACAGAAAAAATTCCCATTACATAAGACACATTGTTTTCTCTCGCAACCGAAAAGTAGGCGCTTATTACATTGATCAACGGTGGTCACGACACTGCTTTCATTGCCATTCACTTTAGTTTCTCATAAATATTCTTGTTGCAAACAGAAAACAAAGGCTCACAACATCATATTACTTTAAGAGTTCGTCAGTGATCAAACATTTAATGTCGCGACCTAATTGTCTTATGAAATTGTCTTGACATTACTTCTTGTTGCGATAGCCCTTTTCCTTACTTCCATAAAACAATAAGTTGTGACATAGATTTAATATTGATCAAGGATTGTTTCCTGGGTAATCAAGAACTTAAATCGCTTCCAATTCGCTAATCACCCACCACTTAGTCAATTTGTTCACTCCAAGCATTGTAAAGACATATCTAGCAAATTAAAAATCAGCAGTCAATCTTAAACAACTATCTCATTAAAACACATCAACATAGCATTCAAGCAATTGGCAGCAAACTCCCCTAAACTAAAGATATGTATCCTTATCACAAATGAGTTTAGGGAATGAGAAATACTCCCCCTTGTAGTCATTTTTTGCACAATTCAGCTTGAGGCAGGGTGCTTTACAATAATATCTTATTCCAGTCCATTCTTCTTGTCAAAAAAAAAAAAAAAAAAAAAAAAAAAGCTAATTTCCAAACTTCCAAAAACTTCTAACCAAATCGTACTTAATAATCCAAAACACGTAAAATAAATCAAGATCAATTCAAGAAAATAAGAAAATAATTAAAATTAAATTCAGCTTGGGTTGCCTCCTAAGAAGCTGCTTAGTTTAATATCCATAGTTGCATATCGTACTATAGAGTGTCTTCATATTTCACTATTTTCTTTCTCTCTTTTTCAAACTGATCTACTTCCTGTATGCTTCCTCCAAGATAATGCTTTAGCCTCTGACCATTTACTTTGAATTCATTTCCAGATTCAATCTTTAGTGTTACTACTCCAAAGGGTGTACTTGTTAACACTGTATATGAACCACTCCATCTTGATTTCAGTTTCCCTAGAAAGAGCTTGAGCTTAGAGTTGTATAAGAGAACTTTTTCTCCTACCTTGAACTCCCTCCTTATTTTCTCGACAAAAGGCCACCTCTTGGTCTTTTCCTTGTAGATTCCTCGGGCATCATTGCTAGGGTTCATTTCTCAATTCCCCTTCCCAGTTCATTCATTCGAGTAGCCTTTCCTCGCATTTTGAAAATCACGCTCAATTTCTTAATGGCCCACATAGTCTTGTATTCCAATTATAAAAGGGAGATGACTAGTTTTTATACAATTCAAGATGGGGAGATTCGTGTGGGAGTTTTGTAAGCGCTCTATAAGCCCATAGTGCATCATCTAGCTTTATAGACCAGTCATTTCTGCTTTCATTTACCGTCTTCTCTAGAATTTTCTTTATCTCCCTATTGGAAATTTCAGCTTGCCCATTTGATTGAGGGTGATAAGTCAATCCCATCATATGTTTGATTCCATATCTTCTTATGAGTTTTGCAAAGATTTTATTTGCCAAATGGCTTCCCTCATCACCGATGATTGTTCTGGGTGCCCCAAATTTGCTCAGAATGTTTATTTGCATAAACCCAACAACTGTAGTGGCATCATTTCTTGGACAAGTTGTTGCCTCCACCCATTTGGATACATAATCCATAGCTAGGAGAATGTATATGTTTCCAAATGATGATGGAAAAGGTCGCATAAAGTCTATCCCCCATACATAAAAAATCTTCACCACTGTAATTCAAGTAGGCATTTTATTTCTTCTACTATATGTCGCCCATTCTCTCGACAAGCATCAATGTTTTTTTACCCATTCAAGTCTTTGAATAGAGTAGGCCAATAAAACTCGATTTGAGAATTTTTTCTCAAGTTGTTTGCTCCTCGCAAAGTATCCTCCATATGGTGATGCATGACATTTTTCCATATAATACCAATTGCTTTGCTTCTCGGGACACATCTCCTATGATCATGTTACCTCTCTATGCAACAAGGTCATCCCATAGTCCCGCACCTTCACTTCTTTGCCGCCGTAGCTAAATTCTTCATAATTCCATAAGCTAAGTAATCGACAATATCAAGATACTGTGGTGTTCAGATCGGCCAACATCAATAATTGCCATCGTGAAATTCCGCTTATTTATGCCCTTTTTTATGTTCCAACAGTTCTCTCCAATCTAGACAAGTGATCTGCTATCACATTGTCACTACCCTTCTGGGTTTTGATTTCAAGATCAAACTCGCAGCAGTGAGCACCTTATCCGACAATCTTCGCTTCGTGATCCTCTTTGCCATTAGATATTTAATTACAACATGATCAAGGTGTATAACAACACTGACCCCAATATATAAGGCCCGAATTTTCACAAGCAAATACCATTGCCAAGATCTCCTCCGTGGTGGAGTAGTTTCCTTTCTTTGTGCCTCATTGAATGTCTGTTGGCATATTATATGGCCTTGAATACATTTTCGCCTCGTCCCAATACGCCCTATTGCATAATCACTAGCATCACACATAATTTCTAAATTCATCGTCAGTCAGTGTCAAAGAGATGATGAGAACTGATACTAATATGGATTTAATTTCCTCAAATGCAGATCTGCATGATTAATCAAAATAAAAAACTGCATCTTTTTCTAGTAGTCTGCACAATGGTCTGGAGATTTTTGAAAAATTCTTAATGAATCTTCTATAAAATCCAGCATGTCTTAGGAAGCTTCTTATGCCCTTCACTGTTGTAGGTGGCATGAGAGTTTTTATAACAACAATCTTTGCTTGGTTTACTTCAACTGAAGAAATAGAATGTGGTGCTCTAGACAATACCTTCACACTATGAAATGACATTTTTCCTGGGCTTTTAAAGCTAGATTCTGCCTTGCACCTCTGAAGTATTGTTTCAGCGATGTTTTTCGTAAAATCTCAAAACTAGATCCATATACTGAGAAATCATCCATGAATATTTCCATAACCTCTTCCACCAAATCAGAAAATATAGGCATCATACATCTTTGAAAGGTGGTAGGAGAATTACATAATCCAAATGGCATCCTTCTAAAGGCAAAGGTGCCATAAGGACATGTAAATTGATTTCTCTTGATCCTCTAGGGCTATTGCAATCTGGTTATAACCAGAATATCCATCAAGAAAACAGTAATGGAAGTGCCTTGCTAACCTATCAAACATTTGTTCAATGAAAGGTAGAGGATAATGGTCCTTTCTGGTAGCAGTGTTTAGTTTCCTGTAGTCTATGCACACTCTCCATCCTGTCATAGTTCTTGTAGGAATCAATTCATTCTTCTCATTTTTTATCACTATGAATCCTCCCTTCTTGGGAACCACATGTATTGGGCTCACCCAAGGACTATTTGAAATTACATATATGAAGCCTGCATTTAGCCATTTCCCAAGCATTTTTCCCGACTACTTCTTTCACATTAATTGATTTCGCTTTCTCTCGATGCCCCATGGGTTCTAAAGATTCTCCTCCAATAGGATCTTATGCATATAGACTCCGAAGGACTCATTCCTTCAAATCTTCTATAGATTAAAGTTTCATTGCTTCCTTATATTTTCTCGAGAGTCTCCAAAGAATTCGCTTCTCCCACTAGTTAATCCAAATGAAATAATTACTCGGCTTTCCCTTTCTCTCGTTGTGGAAGGCATATTTTAAATGTTCAAAGTAATTCCTTTGTAGTGTTAAACCTTTCGAACTTTTGTTTTCTTCAATTACTTCTTCTTTATAACTCGCTAGATCTTTTCTGATTGTTTCCTTCTAATACTGAATATTGAATCTTTCGCCTTAAAATCGGAGTTCGAATTCAACTTCAAGATGCTCAAGATACTGGAAATTTATCTCATTCTCATTCATTGAATTCTGAAAATTACAATCAGTGGTCAGTTCAGAACCGACAGGAATTTTTGTTTCTACAAATTCATAGTCAACACTTTTGAGTTCTGGTTATTTTAGACTGTCATTGAGATTAAAATGCACTGCTTCATCTCCAACTCTAAGAGTCAGTTCTCATTTTTTCACATCAATCAATGCTGCTCCTCATACATAGGGCGGTCTTCCTACGCTGTGGGACTTGTTTGTCTTACTCCATAGTTTTGATTACGAAGTCCACTAGAAAGACAAATTTTCCCACCTTGATTAGCACATCTTCAAGGATACCCTAAGGATGGGCCAATGTTTTGTTTAACTATCCTGTGGTCATCACGTGGGAGTAAGCTCCCAAACTTAGTCTTTGCTATAACAGACACTGTTGATGTTGGCCCGGTGGTCACATAGTGCTTTTCCCATGTCGCATTCCCAATCAAGTGCAAGGCATAGCTAAGCCGGCTGATCCTGCCTTTTCCGGCATGGATTCGACCATCGCACCGCAGTTGCATTTAGCTCACTATCCCTTCCTCAAGAACTTTTCTCAAATGCATCTTTCATGAATTTTGCATAATGAGGCATTTGAGTTAATGCCTCTAAGAAGGGAATGTTGATCTATGTCTTCTTAAACATGTTTAAGAATTTAGAGAATTGCTCCTCCAGTTTTTCCTTCTACAGCCTTTGAGGGAATGGAACTTGAGGATTATAAACCTTTACTCCTTTCTTTCTTCCCTACTGCTTGGGATGCAATTCTGCTGACTTTTCCTTCTTTGTAGCTTCTGAACTGTTCTGCTCATGTTCTTCTCCAATCTTAGCTTTTTTATCTTCCTTAATATTCTTCCTTTCTACTCCCCTTTCGTCTAACTCCCTGCCACTTCGATTCACCGCTATACAGCCCCAGTTTTTCGCATAGTTTGAGCTGGCTGCTCAATCTCGCATCTCCAAATTTTCAAGAAGCATTGGTGTTTGCCTGTGCCATCATTGTGTTTGCTTGAAAATTTTCAAGGTCAGTGCTTCTCATGTAGATTCAAAATCCTTTGTTATTTGACATGAAATTGGCATTTGTTCTTCAAAGGTCGGGAGTCCTTTTCCTCGACCCCGATAACTGCTCGCTTCCTTTGTTGTCGTTGCTGTTGTCACACAAACCCGCTTTCGCATAAGCTTTGATGGTGGTTCTCGCTCTCATATTTGGTTCCATGTTGTGCCTTTCCACCATATGAAAAGCGTTCATGGTTTCTTAAAGGCTGACTGTAGTGTGTGAAAGTGTGCTGGAGTCGGGCTTAAAAGTATAAATCTTGTTGTACATTTAGGTATTGTACCTCCCCGCATACAGAGCTCTTTCTTCCCCATACCCTCAAGACTATTTCTTTTCCTTCTCCTCACTATTCCAACTTACAAAGTGCAGCATCATTTTCTCATTGCTGTGCCAGTGTCTTCATTACTCGCATCAAGCTTCGGGGCTCTATGGCTCATAGTCAGTCCAATCCAATCCCAGACCATTTCCCTCATCCGGCCGCCTCCTCGAAGACTCGGGATGGAGTCTCAGAGGCTGCATTTGGCAAGGTCTTCAATAACTTGCCTTGCTCTCCGTGACCTCTTAAATCCTCCAGATGCATCAATTATACCTCAAGGTATAATTCACGGCATGGTAGAAAAATGTCCATCCGAGCTGTCGATCTATCCCATACATAGCAACCTCTTCAACACTCTCTCAACTCCTCTCCCATGGGTAGAGACTTTCATCCCTCCTTGCTTAAACACAATGATTTCTCATTTTCTCTCAATAGTGAGAGTTGGTGGGAAAAATCTGCTCATGAAGGCCTCCACTAGTTCTTCCCAAGTATTCACTGATCAAACTGGCAGTGAGTCAAACCATGTGGCTGCCATGTCTCTCAATGAGAATGGGAAGAGTTAAAGCTTGATTACATCAGGTCTTACTCCATTCAGTTTCATAGTGTTTTCCATCCTCATGAATCTCCCCAGATGCTCATTTGGATCTTCGGGCGCGGTCTGAACTGTCACGAACCATTATAATCAGTTTCTGCTTCACTTCTCAAAGTTGTTTGCTTCAATAGTTGTCTCAATAAATGTAGTATTCTTCGATGACGGGCCTTCAAAACACTCTCCATCAGCAGCTTTTAGGTCTCTCTACTACTTCTTCTTCCGTAATAGTTTGCAATTCCTTTTCTATTTGATGTTTATACTTCTATCTTTCAAACACTCAGTAGCTTTTTCTCATTTTTCATGTCTTCTAAATTTCTCGTATCTAGAGTGCATTTTCGTCTCTCGATTTTCTCGTGTTTAATACCTTCTTGAAAATGGGAACACATTGAAATCCAAATAGAGTCAAAGAAAATAAAATTATATATCTTATTGTTTCCAAAAAATGACTCAGGCCTTATTCGTACCATCGTCGTTAAAATCGTTTTTTCAAATTTTTAGTGCACAAAAGAACAATGTCCAAATTAGCATTTCGTCGTAATATTGATTTTTAAATTCGCTTTGATCCTGGAACGACACCAAAACTTGTTACTCAAATTTCGACACTGCCATCATGACTAAGTAAAGTCCCCTCGCAATGACGCCTGTCCTGTTAAGACCAAAATGCTGTATGCCTCTCGAAGAAGAGTTGTTTTGTCACTTATTTCATTTAAAGATTTAGTTAGCTCTTAAAAACTGCAAGTGCATAGGTTGTACAAGTAATAAAGTGGATCTATAAGTCCGAATATCATTCCCACAGAGATTGAAAATAATTTAAACTTCAATTACTCCTTAAATACTAAGTTCTACTAATTATTTGAACGCCCATTTTAGAGAAAAATTTAGTAACTTAATAAGGTTTTTAATAACTGAATCCACATTTAAAATAAAGGAAGAAAATAAATCCTAAATAATAATCGGACTAAACTTCAGACATTATCATTGAAGTAAACACGTGGATTTCACTACTGCGGAAACTATCAATTCGTATCATAATCTCACCCTATTTTCTCTGAGTTGGAATCAATTTGTCACATTGTATGCAGTGGTAGAGGCCGATTCCTCCCCAACTTCATATCTTTTCACTGAGTAGAGATTCATGTTCATTCCTGAAACATGATTCTAATAAATTACCAGAATTAGAATCTCCTTGTAAGATCCGGGGCATTTTTCTTTCCAATACTTCATACCCATTTCTTATGACTACAAATTTCATTCCCAAGACAGTAGGCAATTTCTGGGGATTCATACAAATGAATGATGTCTCATCCTTAAGATCCAAAGAGTTTTCCTTCTCGATTGACCCTTCATGCTAGACAGGATCAAGATCGTTCTTTCACTGCTGAGAGATCTCTAATTGATTAAATTGATATATCACTCAACCCATTCTCAAACCATGAGCAAATTGAGGATTTATCTAAGTAACCTTCCTGAGCTCATTAGTTCTTCACATTATTACCTAACATACACCCAGAACTCAGATTCAGCTCAGAATCTCTATCTTTGTGTCACCAAGAGGGCCTCCCCAAATGTAGCCAAACACACCATGGTATAAGCTATTAAAATTGGGAACAATCAATTTCAAGAATAACACCATTCAAATAAATTCAACATTCAACTCAAGAAATTTTCTTCTAATCGTGCAGAAAAGACCATAATAAACATCAGATCTTTGCCAATGGAAGTTATACTTCAAAAAACTTGATTACGTATCACAAATGAAATACCGATCGTGAAAATTTCATCAAGAATCGTAATCAATCGAAGAAATAATTTCACTTTTGTCCGGATTTCATCAATTCAAACAGTGAATTCGCAAAAAGTGAATTTCATCATTTAATTTAACTTCAAAACTTCTTAACAAATCAACACTGCTTCAGATCCGCAAGCTAATATAAAAATCCTTACCACAACCTAATCTACAAAAGAAAGAAAATAAAAATAAAAAGAAAATAAAAAAATATATAATACAAAGAGTCCCCGCTCCCAGTACTTGCTCGTTCAACGTCGATCGACTACGCCGTCATAGCCCTCAAAGGATGTAGTTTTGAATTTTTGTTGCCGGTTTCTCACAGCGCGGTCAGATATCGCAACCCCGTTTCCTATGTTCTTCCTCGATTTCAATATGACAGTATTTTCTCAATGCGATAGCGATGCCGAGTCGCTTCAAATTGGTGTCAAGACCTCACCTTTCTTATCGCGGACAGTTAGTCGATTATGGTTCCTTGTTGCAACACCTGTCTGTATTATTGTCATCCCTGTGACCTAAATCTCACGCGACAGAGTTCCGCCGCCACTAGCCTATTTCCCTCAAGTTGCAACTTCATTTTTAACGCTGCGACTTGACCAGGTCGGGATGTTTTGCATGTCATGACCCCACATGTAATGTCATGACAACACTTTCTTCATGCAACATATCTTTCCGTCGCATCCCATTTTTCTTGTCGCGACATAACTTTTCTGCCTTCAGTCTGTCTTCATGTCGCGACCCATATTTCCTATCGCGATAGGACTTTTCTTTGTTCAGCTGAATTGTGCTGTTGCGACCCAGTTTGTTATGTCACGACCTGACTTCTTTGCATTTGTGTTGAAACCTCTGTCGCGACTTAGACGTTGTGTCGCGACCTCGCTTCTCTATGTTCAGATTATTCCTATGTCGTGACTTGAAGATCTCTATCGCGACATCTAAACACCTTTTCATCTTGAAATATGTCGCAACATCTAAACACCTTTTCATCTTGAAATTTGTCGCAACATTGACTCTCCTTGTTGCAACCAGGTTAGTTCATCCATTAAGCACCATTTGTCGCGACTTAGTTTTCTTATCGCGCCCTAAACTTCTTCTTCAGCTTCTTTTCTGTCTCAACAAACTTTTCGATGTCAGGGGTTGTGAGTCGTGCCGATGCACGAGAGTTATGTTGCAATGTGATATTCCCGCCTTTAGTTTTAGCATTATGTCGCAACACACCTTCTTGTTCCCAAATTTCGATGCATATGTTTTTCCCATTCTTTATCGCGACTCTACTGGGGGTTTTGTTGCGACTCTAGCTTCAATTGTCAACAACGATTATGATGTTGCACACAGAAATGTTGTTGTGACATTTGTTTCTTTTGGTAATTTTGAAGTTTCACGCGACACACAAATTTAAGTCACATAGACTAAATTGCCGTTTTTCTTCTGCTGGATTTTTCTCCTTTTTGAATTAAAGCCTACAAAACACAAGTTTGGTAAATATTCCATAATTTGGAATTAAAATAGCTATGAAAATACTAAAAACAAGCCAGAAAAATGGACTAAAAATAGATGAGTTTAAGACTAATAAAATATAACCATACCTTTGCCTCTTTTGTTAAATCACCTCTAGTAATGGATTCATAAAGGGTTTTCTTTGTTGCCTTCCACTTTCCTTTTCCTACGCCAAGAGGTCCACTATCTTCGGGTACTGCCCTCTTTAGCGCCTCTTGAATTTTGAACCATCTTTCTGCACCTTCAAATTGAACAATCCATTTATCATCTTGGCTGAAATCTATCCATTTTCCTTTAACATATACCTTATTTCCTTCCTCTTCCACTATGTTAGCATAAATTTTTTTCACCAATGCAGCACAGCCAGGTGCCTTGTGCTCGCCCAGTGATTGCCATTCTCTATTCTCAAGCATTTCAGAGAAATGGGAGATGAGTTTTTTGAATCCTCTTTCAAAACCCATATCCTTTAGACTTTTTTTCCATTAAAGCAGAGGCTTTGTCTGAGATTAAGTTTCTTACCCTTTCATTCCTCTGCTCTGTTTTGGCTTCTTTAACTCCCCTCTTCATTTTTCTTGATTTTTCCTCTAGCTACACAGGGTCTACTCTAGCTTAAGCTCTTTCTTCCTCTTGCATTTCCCTGGACAGGTTTTCTTGAACAACCTCTTCCTCTACTTCTGTGTATGCTTCCACCATTTTGTTCAGGTTCAGAATGTGGTACGATGGCTCAGACATGGTCAGAATAGGGTTTTGGAAACTCTAGGTTTTAGAAGGTAAGATGAGAGACATTTGATGAAAAAAGATGAGTGGGTTGATGGTTTATGAGAAAGGTGACCTTTTAGTTTTCAAAAAATTTATATTTATAAGCTAACTGTTTTGTTGTGCCTTCATTAAATGTCCCGACAACAATTGGCCTAGGGTTTGTTCCATTTTTAATATTATGTTGCAACATATAGAGATAATTATCGTGATAGAGTTCTTCAATCAATTTGATGTTAGGTTAGCCTTATGTCGTGACATTGTGAAAAATGTTGCGACATTCTTTTCTGACATTCTTTTGAACTTACGCTATGATAATGAAATATATATATATATATATATATATATATATATATATATATATATATATATATATATATATATATATATATATATATATATATATATATATTTTTTTTTTTTTTTTTTTTTTCGCGAAAAAAACTTTCCTTCCAATCTCTGAGTCTAAAGTTGATTATGTCATGACATAGAGAAAGTATGTTGCGACACAAAAAATTTGATGCTCAAGTAAACCTATGTTGAGACATACAAAAATTTTGTCGCGTGTCACGCCCACCCTCCTAGGCGCATACAAAGGGCGCACGAGACCAGATGACTCTTTACTCGCTTTTTCGTATTACTGGTGGGCCTAAGTCTTATAACTGAATCAAAATATCATACACATAGATAGAAAATAAAAACTACCACCGTAGTGGTGTTTACCGTGTCAATACATATAGTCCTAAGTCCCTTTTACATATACATATACAAAAACTGTACATTTACATTACATAATCAGAGCCCGAAACCTACAGGTGATTGTCCCCTACAAGTGTGCTGGCCCAGCAGTATGCTGAAGATCGTGGACGTCCTCCTCTGTACCTACACGGATTAAAACCCATGCTAAGCTTTACGATTGGTGGGAAACATATAACTTATATGTATACACATGCATCAATACTCTCTTTTACAGTAATCATATAGCAGTAACAGATTTTCAGTAGTAGATATCATAATTTATCATGAATTAACATAACAAACTTATACACATACTTGTACTTATAGCAAACTTATACTTGTTCAAATCTCCCGTAGGGGTTACGGAGCTTATACTTATACATAGGTACCTGTGGGTACTACAGATTCAGACTTCAGACAAAGGGTACTGTAGGTACCATGTAACTTATACTTGTAATAAAGATTTCACCCTTATTCACATTCGTATTCTTATCATATAAACTGTTTAACTACCTAGACCAATAATAAGAAATGAGTAGGACACAAAGACAATGGCACTCCAAAGGTACGGTACAGTATTGAGGTGCCATAGCATAAAGCAAGAGTGTCGAAGCACTGACAGAGAGTGTCGTCGCACTAATCAGAGAGTACCAAAGTACTAAATGTGCCGAAGCACTAATCAGAGAGTACTGAAGTATTAAATGTGCCGAAACACGGTCAGAGAGTGTCGTCGCACTAATAAAAGAGTACCGAAGTTTTATACGTGCTTGCCCATGTAACAAAGATGTCGTGCCATTCAATATTTCGTCTTGAGTAGTCCTACAATTATATGTGTTCAAAAACTTACTATCTTATTATAGAGGCATTAAGTTTGCTAATAACGAACTCGCTTTGGCGGTGAGGTACAGTCTAATTTTTCCTTTACGTTACGAACATGTATGGACCCTTTCATATACTTATAGGGTCCTTATTAGTTCAATAGACAAGTCCTCGGAGCAACGAAAAAACAAAACAAAACACCAAAATTTGTCATGCTGTGAACACTGCTACGCTGCGGCGTACTCGAGGATGGTCCCAAGCCTCCTCTTGGCCACGCTGCTGCGTTGGATCACTACGTCGTGGCGTAAGACCCCCACAATTGCCTAGATTTTTCTCATTTGGTCCATTTTTCCAGAAATCCAACCAAAAACAAAAAACTCATATATTATCTAGAAAACATCTCCCAAGTATGTTCTAACTTAACCAAAACCAATCATAGAGATTAATTAGGTTTTTCCAAACCCTAACTCAAATACTTATAGGTTAGGTTAACTTCGTAACACCCATACATGTATCCATATACCATAAACCAAGAATCCATACATCTCCATACACATGCCTAGTTTCCATACTTTTCCTCTTCTTCTTCTTCTCTTCCCTTTTCTCTTCTTCTCTCCTTCACATTTTTTTACTCCCCCAAAATGAGAGACCAAGTGGTCTTATCTACTTATTCTTATTAAGGCCTTGTTTGGACACAAAAATGCATTCTTTTGACTTAAGTTTCCTTTTATTGCAATTTGGTCCTCAAGTTCCTTTATATTTGCACCACAACTTCCCAATATTCCACTTTGGCATATCATCTTATTATCTAATGACTTTTATATCCTGTTTTAACAAATTCCACTTTTACCCTTGTAACTTGTACAAATTTCGGGTTTCAAATTTTTCTCACTTAGAAAAATAATAATTACAAAAAATTTCAAAATACCCTAATTATGTTTAAAAATGACTATGGTGTATTTCGGGGTGTTATAGGAGGATTTCATGGACTTAATGAATCTTGTTTTCTGACCATATGTAGATCAGTTTGTCGTGGTGTTTATAGACGACATCCTTGTGTATTCAAAGGATCGGGAAAATCATGATACTCACATTCGGGTAGTGCTAGAAACCTTGAGAAAGGAAAGGATATATGCAAAATTGAGCAAATGTGAATTTTGGTTGAGAGAAGTGTCTTTCCTTGAACAGATTGTATCAAAAGAAGGAATTCAAGTAGATCTAAAGAAGGTAGAGGTGATTATTGAATGGAAACCACCGAGAAATGTCACTAGTGTAGTTTCCTAGGCTTAGCAAAGCCACATGTAAGGTTCAAGTAAGGTCTTGATGATCAAGTGCCCGATGATGAGATTACTCCAAAAGAATGTGAAATTTGAGTGGAGTGAAAAGTGCCAATCTAGTTTTGAAAAGTTAAAAACATTTCTAACTGAGGCTCTGGTTCTTACTCAGCTGACCTATGGTAAAGAATATGTGATTTTCAGCGATGCTTCATTGAATGGACTTGGATGTGTCCTTATGCAAGAGGGTAAAGTGGTAGCGTATGCTTTAAGGCAGTTGAAGCCGCATGAAAAGAATTACCCTACGCATGATTTGGAGTTGGCCTGTATTGTATTTGCATTGAAAATATGGAGACATTATCTGTATGGGGAAAAATGTTTCATCTACACCAATCACAAGACTAAAACCCTTCAATTAACATAATTACAAGAGCCTTACACTTCTCTTGCATCCATGTTACTTTGGATAATTTTGCTTGATAAAATAATTTTCTCTTAATGTTCATGATTTAAAAATAAGGGTTCAGCCTATGACACTGCAAGTGCACAGGCCATACAAGTAGTAAAATCTGAATGTAAGTCCAAGTATCATTCCCACGGATATTGATATCGAATTACAGATCAACTACCCCAACTACTAAAATTCCATACTATTTGGACTCAAACTCTATGCGAAGGTTTTATCTAAACAACAAAATTAAAAAATCCTATAATATTGAATAATGTCAAACTGTTAAAACAAACATAACTGGAAAATAAATTGCATATATAAAATGACAAATCGCTTCGTGCGGAGAAACGAAACTATCGTTGAAATACAATGAAACACTAATTCCAGCGCTATACATTGCTCTGTTTAATATATGGATCTGGTTATTGTCCAAGATTTCCTAATTATTGGAATCGATTTCTCCATATTCACCGATTAGATATCTTGCTTCCTCTCTGGGACAAGATCAAACCAAATACCGCATTCCGTAAATTCTTTATAAGATATCCGTATTTTCAATACTTCACACCCATTTCCCCTCAAGGATGCCAGTAACTTTTGCTTCCTTCCTCGTGAGTTTCCTCGTAAAGTTTCTACCACTTAATTGGTGGCTCAACCTCTGTATCTACATGGGCTTCATCCCTTCCCATTAGACTACTAACACGGGATTGAAACCTACCTTTAGATTAAGGTGAACTATCTCGACATTTATATTGTTAATACACCCTCCAACTTCAATTATGAGCGAATAGGGATTTATCAAATGAACTCTCGTAGCTCAGCTAGTCACAATGGTAGTCTAACATACCCTTAAAAGAATGCTCACCAGAATCTATGTCTCGTGTCACGCAGAGGGCATCTTTGTATATCGTATAAGATACATTCCCTCAACTGGTATTAGGTACTACTATTGGGAAATTATCCATTCAAAACGACACCAATTAAGTAAAAACCGAACCCAAATTAATTCTCCCTAATTGTGCAGGAAAGACTGCAACTAAATGTAAATCAAATCCAGCAGAGTTGTGCTCTGATTACTGCATTGCGAATTAAGAAATGGAGCACCGATCACTCACAACCACTGTAATTGCAATAAAATTGAGAAGAAATGAATTCCAGAAATTTGTCTAGATTTCATACCAAAGAATACTTAAGAAAAATAATATAACTAAAAATCCAGATTCACTATCTCTCGCACGCCGCATATTCAAAAACCAAAAATGAAACTAAAAAATAAAATAAAATAAAAATAAAATAAAAATAAAAATCTACTCTAATATATACACTAAGTTCCTATTCTTTTCCATTTTCTGGGTAGTGAAGATGGAAAACTACTTTACTCTTCTAAAGCTATCTATTTATACTCAGAAAGAATTTTAAATGAATCCCTAAATGTCTATGGAACTCCAAAGAAAGCCCAGCCTCACCGCGTCCCATGTCGCGACCTCAAGTTGATGTCGTGACATGGACTTCTCTTGATTGCTCGTGGATCGCCGCTACCTTCTTTCTTTAAGTTGCAAATCAGCTTTTGTCTTCAATCGCGGATCGCTGGTCGCGACATCGCTTGTGGTCGCGACCATTTGCTCAAGTTCCCGTTGATGTCGCTAACCGCTTACATGCCTTCCGCGACATCATCAGCCTTCTATTCTTCCAGCCTTCGAGCAGACATCAGTTTCCAGGTTGCAATTACTCTTCTCGTTTCTTGTATACGACTTCATGTTGTGACTTTGATTTCTTGGCGCAATTGTGTTATGGTCTTCTTGCCTTCATATGTTTCAATTTTATGTTCACCTCATGGTGATGTCGCGACCTCTTTTGCTTCCCATTTCTTTCTTCCGTTGTAACAAATCTCCTCCTTCCCACCTATTTTCCAGGTCGCGACCTCAAGGTGGTGTCGCAACCTTAATTTCTTCTGCTCAACTCTTCTTCAAGTCGCGACCTTAATGAGTGGTCGCGACATCATTTCTAATCCTTGATTTGTAAAAGGTCGCAAGTTCAGTTCTTGGCAAGTGCTTCTATTTGGCTACAGGTTGCGACCTCCTTTCAAACTCTATTTTTGGTTGCACTTCCTGTTTTTATGTCGCGAAATCATAGTGGTGTCATGGCATGAAATGGAGCCTTGCATTTTAAAAACTAGTTTCAACCTCTTTCTTTTTGCAAAGACCTCTCTTGTGGCTTCATAGACGGATCCTTGTCGCGACCTCAGAGTGGTGTCGCGACATCATTCATATCCTTTCGGCGTCGTGACATCAAAGTGATGTTGCGACATCAAAGTGATGTTGCGACATCAAAGTGTTGTCGCGACATGAATTTCTTCCTTTGATTATTTCCTTTAGTCTCGACCACGTTTTCTTTGTCGCAACCTCCTTCTTCAAGTCACGACTTCACTTGTTCAAGTTTTCTACTTTCTTCTTCAAAGCCAATTGTTGATGTTGTGACTTGGAAATGTATCGGGTAACTAAGCTTCTTCCCCGCTGCGACTTAAATTTTCGCGTGACCTCACTCGTTGCAGCTGGTTTCTTATGATTTTTGCTAAGATTTGAGCTTATTCTGTATTTTCATGCAAAATGAAATTTGAGTAAAATATCCACATTTCTGTAAACAAATCAACATTTATCTCGTAATATACTCAGAAAAAATGGATTAAAAATCTAATGAGTTTTTGGACTCATCAAATTCCCCTAAACTTAAAATTTTGCTTATCCCCAAGTAAAGAGAAGAAAGAATTGTTTGTCCTCAAACAAATAAGCTTAGAAAATTTTTAAGGACATTTTTCTGATTCATACCACAGTCTTTCTCATTCCACCTTATGATCTGGAATTAAGAGATACCAGCATCATTTTAAATTCTCATTGATTCAAGAATAAGATATGGTATACTTCTATCAAGCAAATTTCTCATGAACTAATGTATTTAAACAGCTTTAGACTGAATGTCTTGTTCTTGTGTGTGTGTGTCTTCAACTTTCATTTTCATGTTCAATGTAGTTAATCTTCTGGGAGTTTTCTTGGACTATTTGTCAAAGTCCTATAGGCTTGTTTTTCATATTGATCTCCACTAATGTAGGTAAATTCAACCTTCAAAATCAATGAGGTGTTTCAGGCTTGTAATGTTGGGCTTAGGTAATTGGGTAGATAATGGAAAATTTTAAGTTGTAAATCACCCAGTTTCCACCTTTTCTCTATACTTGTTGCCTTCTCAACTTTCTCACCAATTTTTCTCTTGTTCTCATTGGCGATTCTCTTCAATCTCGCCGATTCATCTTCATGTTGAATTCTTTTTAGGAATTTCAATTTCCATATGCACTTATTCAAAGCGCCTTTGTTTTTTTTGAACTCTTTGCTTTTGTTTTTCTAGGATTGGGAATAGTGCAATGTTTTGGCTTCTTAGGCCTTTCTATTACTCTTAGAGAACTTTGGCTAGCAACTCCCATACCGCTTGGTATTAGGTACTAGGGTGTTAAAACACCACGAGCTTAATTGTTCAAGGGAAATAGGACACAAGACAAAACTTATTCCTTATTTCACTAGCTTCTACTTCTTTACTTCTTCACCTCCTTCATTGTAAAAATTTGGAAATATTTTTCTCCCAAACTTGTTTCTTTCCTTATAGAAAACTTTTTCTCTAACTGAAACTGATACCTGCCTTTGTCGTTGTGTTTATTACAAGGAAGGGGAATTTAGGTTTTCATTGTCGCCATTGAAGAAATAAGGCTTATTTGGCTCAAATCAAGGAACTAGAGAATATGCTTAAGCATATATTGAGGGTAGGCTTAGAAAAGCTCAATCTGCCAAGGATGCATTTCTATCATTTCTCTTTGCTGGTCAAGCTTTCACCTAATATTTCTACCAATCAATAATCTAACAAGTTCTGTGACTATGGACTTAGTCTTGAATTCCCGTAAGATGTTCCTAATTCCTCCTGTGCTTCATAAGTTTTGTTGACCTAAGTGTATTATTTCTTCAAGACTTGTATTTATTTACCGTCTACTTACATTATTTGAACCACATTTTGTTCCATCAAAGAATAAACTAAATTTCAAATGTAAATTCATACCGAAATTAAACAATGTAGTAATACTATATAATTTCCAAATTTTAATCATTCACGCCCTGATTCTTCCTGAAATTGTTGTTCTTAGGAAAGAACAGAATTATTTATTTGATTTTACAGAGAAAATACATTTATTTATTTATCATGCTAAACAGAAAATGACTCAAAAACAAAATTTCATATATCATGTTCATCAATTCAGAGACATCTACTTATCCACAATCAAATTCTCATTCAACAAGTGAAAAGCAATCCAACAAGCAAACAAAAAGTAACTATAAAATGAAAATTCAATCAAACAAGGGGCAAGTAGGGATGAACTAAACGAGATTTCCTTTGAAATGTATATAGCTGACAACATGCTAAAAAAAACAAACTTTCAATTTCCCTTTCTTCTTTTGTAGGCCTTTTTAGGTATTATGTTGGGAGGATCTACATCAAAACTGGCCTCACTGGGATTAAACTTAGGGAATTTTATTTCAGCTTTTTGTCTTTCTAAGGCAGGGGAAATTCCTTTGCCTTTTGCAGATATTTCATTGTTTAGTTGCACTGCACGAATGAGCGTGTCTTGCCTCTCCCCCACATGATTAACTCGTTCTTCCACCTCGTAGATACAGCATTCTAGCAAATTTTCTTGATAAGTTCGATTGGATTCAAGTCCATACTTTCCAAATCCATGTTTTCCTTCTTATACTCATCATTATCTTCCAACCTGCTGGATCTTTCTTCATTAGCCTCTCAAACTCCTTGAACAGCCTTTATATATATGCTTGAACCCATCAATCTTCCTTAGCATGTTATTTTCCATTTCTTTCTCTTTCATGATGTTCCAGCACCAGCATCCCTTTGAATTGATTATTGCAAAAGCTTGCATGCTTGTCTTTATTCTTCCCATCATCTTTCTTCTTGTTTCTTCAGCTCTTTGTTCTTTCTTCTTCTCTCGATTCTCCTCCTAAGCTTTCTTTCCCATATCTCAAGCCCTTTCTTCTGGTTGTAGCCTCCACAAATTCTTCTTTGATCCCAAGGTCAGCTTCCCATTAAGTTCTCTCTCCCCTCCATTTCCTTTTTCATCAAGCTCCGAGCATTCCTAAGGATTTCCCCCAAGATTTCCTTCCTGCTTTCTCGATCCTTTTCCTCGCTCGAGCGTGCACTGCTCCCTCGCACTTCCGGAAATAAAGGATAGGTCGGGCTTACCCCGAGAGGTTCTTCTTCCTCTTCCCAAGGACGCCGGCCCGCACCTCCTCCATTTCTCTCCCCGCTACAATTTCAGATTTGTCTCCCGCCTGCTTCTCAGATCTAACACCATCACTTCACTCTTCCCAGTCCCCTCGCCGCCTCCCGTCGGCTGCAGGGGAAATTCGAGGACATCTTTCTTCTTCCTCCCAATTTCCCTTCACCCCTGCCCAAAAACAAAGTCTTGTAATAGTGGCAGGGTGAGGGATCAATCCTCTTTTATTACTATGGTGGTACCCTCTGATTGATTCTTCGATCATAATGCCCATGTTCATTTTGTATCCTTTTAAAAAGGCATACAATAGGATGGCTTCTTGCTCTCTGACTGTGCAAAGGTGTTTAGTAGGCACTATTACAGAACATATGAAATAAAACCAAACCTTTGCCTCTTCTGTAAGAGATCCCCTTTTTATGGCATGGTGAGGGTTCTTCTTCGTCACTTCCCATTTCCCTTCTCCTCCAGTCAAATGATTCACTATTTTTTCATAATTTGGGTTTTCCAACAACTTCTTGTATTTCGACCCATGCTTGAAATCTCTTAATTTAAACACTTCATTTATTCTTCTATCATCGAAAGGCACCCAAACTCCTCTCACATAAATAGAATCATCCTTCATTCCCACCATATTTGCATAGAATTCCCTTGCAAGAGCTGAAAACACTAGTGCTTTGTGCTCGCAAAAGAACTCCCAACCTCTTTTTTCTATTACTTCAGAAAATAAATTATTAAAACCTCTTCGCAGATAAATTCTTTGTCGAACATCACCTGTTCCACAATTCTTAGCTTCTTCGAAATGAAGTCTTTTTTCTTCTTCTCGTTACTCTCTCGTGAAGCCTCATCCTCCTCCTGGTTTTTTTCAACATTTACTTCTTCCTCGTGCTGACTCCTTCCGATCGAACTTCTTCTACGCTTCGACATTTTCGCATGATTTCGCTCGATCGCTTGTTGAGACTAGCCATTTCATCTTGGTTTACCGCCATGATCAAGGATTGCGAGGGTATCACAGCTTTCCTCGGTTCTGTGTGGTTTCAAGATTCAGAAGTATGGATGTGGAAGTGGAGAGGTTGGGATGAATTGCAGTTTAATGGAATTTGAAGTGGAATAGACGCTGGGTCAAAATGTCAGACGATATGGAGTCGCGACATTAAGTATCGAGCCTCCGACTACTGATTTTAATGAATTTAATTTTTTAACTCGCCGGACGCCCAAAATGAGAGGTCAAACACCCTTATTGATCACTTTTTGGACTATTCTCGGTCGTAATCTCAAAATTTTGTTAGACCAAATGGTCACGATGTGGAATTTGATGTCGCAACATAAAAATGTTCTTCCCCTTCTCAATTCGCCGTGACCTCGCCATTATTTTGACTTTCTTTTTCCACTTTTTATTTTTCTTCACATTCAACATTCTCGTTGCAACTTTTGATTAATGTTGGCGTAATTAAACATAAACACTCAAATTCACAGCAATTTCAATCTATTCAATTCCAATCAAAACAACTACAACTCAATTCATCTTCATCATGCAAAATTCAAATAAATTCTCCACTATGCATCATTCATAAAATTTACACAAAACAAGATGTACTCCCCCAAACTTTCAATCATGCTATATCAAAGACAAATTTTAAAATAAAATCAAGAAGAATATACTGCCCCTTTTTGGTCTCTTATGTTGATTGAAGTTTGATTGCAGATGCTCTCCTTTTTGCACAATCTTCATTGTCCTGTAAAACTAAAAAAAAAAAATTTACCTACTCTTCAATCAATAATGAATAAAATCAAAATATGCTATTAGAAATTTAAACACATAAATTTTAAACTATAACAAGAAAAATTAAAAACAAACTGGTGTGGATTGCCTTCCACAAAGCTGCTCAATTTTTAGTCTTTAGCTGGACTTTCTGCTGCCATTGTTCTGTTTCTTCAATTTCCCTTGTTCAAAACTAAGGGTTACTCTTCCAATTGCTTTCTCCCAAGGTGTTGCTTAATCTCCGACCATTAACTTTGAACTCCTCACATGATTGTCGGTTCTAAGTGTCATCGCCTAAACTCGTGCTTGATACCACCGTAAATGGTCAACTCCATTTGATTTCAGCTTTCTTGGAAAGAGTCTTAGTTCGGGAGTTGAATAACAAGACCTGATCTCCTCGCTCTTGAATTCCTCCTCAAAATTGATCATGCCATTTTTGTTTTATCCTCAGAGATTCTCGACACTATCATAGGCTTCATTTCTCAACTCTTCCAATTCATTTAACTGGAGTAGCCTATCTTCCTTAGCAGCTTTAAAATCAAAATTAAGCTTCTTGATGGCCTACATAGCTTTATATTCTAGCTCAAGAGGTAGGTGACAAGGTTTTCCAAAGACAAGCCCATTGCATGGGACATTCCAAACGGGAGTTTTAAAGCGTACCCAGATGCCCGCAGTGCATCATCAAGCTTCAACGACCAATCTCTTATGCTGGAACTCACAATTTTTTCCATAATTTTCTTTATCTCCTTGAAATTTCTGGCCTGTCTATTGAGCTGAGATGATAGCCAAGCTCATAATATGCTCGATACCATATTCGCCATGAGTTTGTCAAACACCTTATTTGCAAATGGCCCCTCCATCACTAATTATAGTTCTGGGTCCCAAATCTGAGAATATTTCTTTGTAAAAACCCAATGGGAACCGTATTGGCATCATTCTTTGGACAAGTCACGCTCAACCCATTTGGATACATAATCCACTAGGAGACGTGATATATTTCCAAATGAAACTGAAAAGGCCCCATAAAATCCATTCCCATACATCAAACAATTGTACCACTGTGATACACCTTTTGGTGGGTATCTCATGTGTTTTTGCCTGATATTTCATTCTTGGCATTGATCACATAATCTCACCCATTCAAAATGGGCCTCCTTAAAAATAAGAGCCAAGAAAACTCGACCTGAGAATTTTCAGGATTGTTTTATCTCCCCGCAAAAATGTCCTCCATATGGTGATGCATGACATTCTTGTAAAATTCACTGTCACCTTTCCGTACACATCTCCTATAATCGTATCACTCCTCTTTTAAACAATAACCGTCATCCCGCATGTAGCACCCGCCGTCGGGCCCTGGGTTTTTTCTCTATTGATAAATAATTCGTGGCATAATTCCACAAGCTAAGAAGTTCAAAATATCAGCATACTAGGTGATTGGAGGACAACTGGAATAACCAAGCCATCTCGAAAATTCTTCGCTGGCTTTTTTCCTTCAGACAAAGGTTTCTACTTTTGACAAGTGATCGCCCATCACATTGTCACAACCCTTCTTGTCTTTTTATTTCTAAATTAAATTCGTAATAATAGTGTTCCACCTGATCGTCGCCTAGGCTTTGCTTTCTTGCCATTAGATACTTAATCGCTGCATGATCATGTGTATAACAACATGGGACCCCAAAACAGGGCCTAAAATTTTCACATGCAACACACAAGATCTCCTTTTCGCAGTAGAGTAATTTTCTTGAGCTTCATTAAAGGTTCAAGCAAAAGAAGGCCCAGCTTCATCATGCCGTCGCTACCTCAAGTTGATGTCGCGACATGAATTTCCCTCGTTCGCTTCAGCCGCACGCGAATTTGTCGCTTCGCGACCGCCGTTTGCAAATCGCTTAGATCAATGGTCGCTACATCAGTCGCACCTTATTTACCGTTGTTTCTCCAGCTGATGTCGCACTCATAGTTTCATGTCGCTGACATCGCTTGTCTCTCTCTTCTTCCTCGCTTTTAAGTCATGACAACGCTTTAGGCCATGGCAACCTTCGTTTGTATGATGACTTCTATGTTGTGACTTTCTTTTCCGATCGCGATTGTGTTAGTGGTCTTCGCTTCATGTTTTCATTTTATGTCGCGACTTCAAGGTGATGTCGCGACTTTCACGGGCCATTTCTTTCTTTTAGTCACTCCGGCCATTAGCAAACCAATTTTTTTCCTCCTTCCCACCTTTATTCCGTGTCATACTTCAAGGTGATGTCGCCATCAAATTTCTTTTCCGTCACTCGTGTCGCGACCCAAGTGAGTGGTCGCGAAGACGTTTGTGGTCCCGACAATAAATGGCCGCAACTTCGCCTTCCCGCTGAGACTCCAGCTCCGCTTTATGTGTCGCGACCTCAACTGTATGTCGCGACCTCAAATGGTGCCTTTCATTTAAAAACTAGTTGCAACTTCGTTTCTTGCAAAGACCTCTTGTGGCTTCCATTGACTCGATCCACGCCGCGACATCGTGATCGACGTCGCGACCTCGCTATATTCACCACACACATCGAGTGGTGTCGCGATGATGCGCATTCTCTTTTGAATATTTCCTTTAGTCTCGGTACTACATTTCCTTTGTCGCAACTCCTTCTCTTCGTCATGACTTCACCTGTTAAGGTCTTCTATTTCTTCTCAAAGTTGATTTTGGTGATGTCGTGACTCGAAACACCGACAACTAAGCTTCCCGTCGCGACTCCGATCTTCAGTTGCGACTTCACTCGCTTTTGTAGGCTGGTCTCTGCTTCTACCGAGATTTTAGCATCTGCTGTATTTTCCTGCAAAATTAAATTTGAATAAAATATCCACATTTCTGCATACAAATCAACATTTATCTTGTAATATGCTCAAAGAAATGGATTAAAAATCTAATGAGTTTTTGGACTCATCATAACCCTGTGGTCCTTTGAATCTCTTACTCTGCTACTAATGAGCACTTGACTGACCGAGATTTTTCTTTCCCTATCTTCTATCTTTTCTTTCATTTTCCTCATTCTTTACTCGTTCCACATTTAGAGCACATGTCATGATTTTGGAGAAATCATCATGGAAAAATCGTGTGACATGGGCCTGAATATGGTCATTTAGGCCGTCTTCAAACTTACGACACTTCTCTTCTTCGATTACTAGCATCTCAGGAGCATACTTGCTCAACCATGTAAATTCTCTCAAATATTCGGTTACACTTAATTGCCTTTGTTTCAGATTATGAAACTCTCATCTACATTTTTTAAACAACAAGTAATTCCACATAATGCTTCTGAACTCATCCAAGAAGAACCTCCATGTAATCCTCTCTCTACTGGTGATGTTCCTCGGTCACTAAACCCACCACAGATAAGCCTCATCCTGTAGTAGTGAGGTCGCACATTCCAACTTCTCTTCCGATGTGCAATGCATTTGCACAAGAATTCGCTCGGTTCTCTCAAGCCAATTCTCTGCCATTGAAGGCTCATCTTCTTTCTTTCCAAGAAAGTCTATCGGTCGATACCTTGCCATTCTCTCAATGGCTGATCGCTGTGGAGCAATTGCAACTGGTTGCCTGGCACTTTACAAAGCCTAAGCTAACTTTTGGAGGATACCCATAGTACCTCGTACCACTTGTTCCGGTTCATTTACTAGTGGAGCATGAGATGCTTGTCCACCTACCACACTAGATGGACTATCAAAACTATGTCCCTGGTCACCTTCGACCCTATGGGGACCTGAACTATCCATGCTTACCTATTAAGACCTACAAGATCTGCATCAGAGTCATGTCATCCTTTATATGCAAATGCAATATATGTCAAATACCATTTTCAAAAACTGTTTAGGGACTTTTTCCAGAAACACCTAAACCTAGGCTTTGATGCCACTTAAGTGTATCACCCCTTTCCTGGGCCCAACCCGACAAGTATATCCGAACCTGACTGGACGCTGCTTAATTCTTATTTATTTTTTTCATTTTTTATTTTTATTTTTTTAAAAGTGTTGCGACCTGAATCCCCAGCCCGACCCAAATGGCGGATCCGAACCGGAGCCCGGTTTACTCCAACCATTTTCATTTATCTTATCAAAACATTTTATTTATGTCATTTCATTTTAGAGTTTTCAATTACGCGGAAGCTGTTTCAAATGGTAGGCCCATAAACATTTACTTTTTTACAATAAATTTACAAAATGGAGTACCATGCCATTACAAAATGATATACAAAACATTATTTAAGAGATTAACTCTTTTGTTCATAAAATATCACATGTTCAAAAGAAATGGTATGCATATGACGGGGTATATACTTATACGCCGCAACTTTCTCTATGACTGAGCTTCTTCATCTTGCCTTATTTCCTTTTTACTCGAAACCTGCGCATAGATAAAAACTACACGCTAAGCATTTTCAGCTTAACGGTTCTATACAGTTTTATTCAAAATTTTAGTTTAACAGAACATGCATTTATCATAAACCATGCCTTTTATATCAAACTATACTCATGCTTATTCATTTTCACATGCTTTCACTTTACAAATCATTGATCATATCAAAATATGCATTTTTATATGCTTTCAATTTACTTAACTCAAATCATGAGATTTAGACATATACTCCCAAGTATGTATTTAGTTTACAAATCCCATTTACACTCATCAAAGTTTGTTATTTCACTTTTTGCATAAATCTACATTCATGACGCGGATTTTGTTCGGCCAATTCGCCCTTTTCGCTATTCGGTAATATGCCACATTTAATACCTCGTTACCCATCACATGATGGATGCCGATTGGTGCCCCACCATGTGGTCATTTGGTAATCCATACGCCATCATGATGGATGCCGATTGGTGCATCCCACCTAGTGGACATTTTAACAATGCCATACACCATCACGCGACGATGCCGACAGGCATCCTACTGCGGTGGCACATTGAACAATTTCGATTTGCCTTCATGATGAATGCCGATTGGTGCATCCCGCCATGTTGGTCATTCGGTATATCGATTCAATTCAAGATGTCAAGAATTGACCAATTCGTTTACAATTTGATTAATCACTCACATGCAATTAATTGTCAACATTTCTAATATTACAATTTCAAATCCATATGCACTTTCGTAATATCATTTCAAAGATATACTCATTCCATATACTCATTTCAGATTTATTTGGTAAACTACCAAAACACTTGAAATCTGAATATGATTACGGTGAACAAATAACTAAGAATACTTGAATAAGAATAGAGGTCCAAAGAACTAACTAAAGTTGTCGCTTTCGTGTCCTTCCCTCCTATCTTGGTCCTAGGTTAGGTGATCCTCACTCGTCCCTAGTCAATAACAATTACACCACTCTTAGTGGATAAACATTGATTATACATTTTTAGTGAATGACAATTAATCTTCGTTAATGGTTTTGGGTTAAGACACTAAGTCTGCCCAAAGATGAACTATTCGCTTCACCTCGACGGTGAGGTACGGTACATTTTTCAATTAGTTTTATCCTTATTTGAACCCCCATTAATCATTTATTAGGGTCCTTAAACTATCGGTGTATGAATACGAGGTGTTCGGAAACAAAAATCCAAAAATTGCTCGCTTTGAACAGTATCTACACCGCAACGTAGGCCTTCTCCGAGGCGTAGCAAAGGGTGCCATTTTGGCACCTCGGCCGCTCATGGCGTGGGTTCCCTATGCTACGGCGTAGGAGCCCGATTTTTGCCCAGTTTTCCAGTTTTCCTCCTTTTTAAAATTTCCTCCAAAAATCCTCAAAATCCCAAAACAAATCATGGTAATCACTCCCAATAACATCCTAATATTATCCTAAACCAACCACAAGTAGAACCTATGGATGATTTAGGGTTTTTCCAACCCAAACATCTTCAAAGAAATTCTAGGGTTTGGTTCTTACCTTAAATCCCTTTGCACTTGAAGCCATAGCCTTTTTCCTTCTTCCTTCTTGCAATATCTTGAACAAATGGAAGGATTTACACAACAATCCCTCTTACTCCTCAAAACTAGCTTTTCTCTCTCCTCTCTCTCAAAAAACTTTATCAAAATGCAAATGTGCTATTCTAAGACCACATTTGGTCTTATTTCTCATTTTAAGTGTAAGGCCATGTTTGGCTTACACAAAAATTTCATTTCTCATTTTTCTCATTTTTGGTCTTTATTTCACTTTCATTTATCATTTAATTCACTTTAGCATTTAAGCTTATTGTATTCTTGACCCTTAGGTTCTCATTTTACCCAAATTTTCCCTTTTTACACTTGGGTTTATTTCAGAGTTCAATCAATTTCTCATTTGAGCATAAAAAAGTTTAATCATATGCTCACATATTCATTTCACATTTCACAATTTATCAGTTTGCCCGGAAAAACCTAAGTTTGGCTCAATTCATACCCGGAATATAAAATAAAATTATTATAAAAATTCTAGGGTATTTTTGGGGCATTACAGGAGGCTCTCTTTTAGGGTTTCTTCTCCTTAAGGTTTTGTTCCATTTCTAGGGTTAGATTTTGTACATCTTTTTAGTTTTAGGATTGTGTTTGTGAAGAACCTGGTTTGTAATCAAATATTGCTAAAAGAACAACCTTGTGGAGTGTTGATTTGAACTTAGAGCTAAGATTTGGATATATTTGTAGCTTAAACACTGGTTTGTATCTCTATCTCTTCTCCTTCTTTTATTTCTGCAACTTTGTGTTTGTTCACAACATGATTTTTTGGGTTTTAATAGCTAAAATGTTAGGTTAAGCATTCTACAGGGTTGGTTATCAGATTTGATGATTGGGTTTGTCTAATCTTTAGTTGGTTGGTTGTTTTATGATTTGTTGTGTTTGGTGTTAGATCCTTGGAAGGGGTGTTAGATCCGTGGAAGATTAAGATCTTGGTTAATTAATATGTGCTAAGAATCGGATCTTCGATCCTTTTACTAAGGTATCCTAGGTTACGCTTGGACTAAGCCCTAAAATTTGGTTCCGAGTATCTTAAGGCATGAATCAATTAATCGGGATTCAAATTAACCTAGTTAATGAGGCTTAGGGAATTAGAAATGTCTAGTACTAAGCATATTTCACTAGGAGGAGACACTAAATGTATTAAGTAAGGATTATAAGAACGTAACTGTGATCAATCCGAACTTAGTCCGAGTAGCTCTATTGCAAGGACATAACTATGACCAATAAAGCTCCCAAGGAAAAATGTCGTAGAAAAGTATCGCCCTAACCACCTCGAAGAACGTAACCGTGAATAGTTGGTTAGTGTGAGAAAATACAAGGGGGAACACGAGAGTGGGATCCTTGTACCATATCCTTGGACCAATTCAAGCCGTAATTCATTCAACCCGAGCCTTACCTAGAAGAATCCTTAGGCATCATTGATGATAACCAACCCTAAGTCCTCTCTAAGTTGTTTTCTCCCGGTTTTATTCAACTACTCCAGTTTTCACAAATCATTCTTTGTTTAGTTTTAGTTTTGTTTTATTATTTTAATTACTTCACCTCAACTCACTTAGATACTCAGATAGTGAACTAAGCGAGTAGTCGGGGTACTCAATCCACCATAAAACCTACAGTCCTCGTGGGAACGATCTCGTTTCATAATTGAAAAACCTTGTATTACTTGTACGACCTATGCACTTGCAGTTATCAACAAGTTTTTGGTGCCTTTGCCGAGGACTGACAAGTCTTCGATGATGTTGTTAACGACTTAACATACATACATTGCTTATTTGTCAATTATGCTATTGAGCAGGGGTACAACCACAAGCTAATGAAGAAGTCATAGTCCTGCTCTCATCTACTTACTTTCAAGAGACTCAACCAAGCTATTCCGGGGTTTTTTTTTAGTTGTCAATTGCATGCGATCAACTATCATTTCCATGTTTGTGTTGTTTTGTATTGTGTGCTTGGATTTTAGTTGTTTTATGTTTAGTTTTAGTTGTTTTTCCTTTGTTTGTTTGTTTGTTTGTGAGTTCAGTTTAGTTTAGTTTGTTTTCTTGTAGTTTTCTTCAGTTTTTATTTGTTCTTACTTTTCAAAAGTTTCTTTGAAAAGTATAAATACAAAAAATTAAATAAAATAAAATAGAAGACAAAAACTTTCAAAAATAGTACAAAATGTTTTTAGTGAGTGTTGTTTTGGGTGTTTGTTGAAGGCCGGTGATGAAAACTAATCGAATCTTCTATAGTATGTGGAAAATGAAAGATGCTTTTATAAAATTCATGTTTGATCATATGGTTGGTTCTGTTAGTTGTAAACTCTTAGCATCTAAAGCACAAGTTACACCTGGTTAACTAATTTTTCTTGGCTTAGAGAAGACTTATGCAAACATACCTTTCATGATCTTTAAGAAACTTTGGAACTTGTTTGATTGTCACTTTAGGAGAAATCCTAGACACTACAACATTTAGGATATGATTTAGGGCATCCTTGGACCAATTGGGCCCTTTTAGCCAACCCTTACATGAATATATCCTTATGCTCTATGCTTAATAAGCCTTTTCTTTGCGAACCAAGTATGCTTCTTACCCTTTTTTCATGTTTTCCCTCAATTAAAAACCTTATTCCCATGGAAAATGTGATTGTTGATGCATGATATTGGGAGCTTTGATGAAAAAAAAGAAGAAGAAAAGAAGAAAACAAAAGGAGAAAAGACAAAAGAAAACAAAAAGAAATAATAAAAGGTTAAGTAAGTTTGGTTTCATAGCCTTCCTACCTTGAGTTAGTTCGTTCTTAGGGGTGTTCTACACCTAGTTTCCTAAGGCTAACTGGTTTGGGAGCTACTAATCCAAAGCTCACTAAAGGGGGTAGGTAGAAAGCTTAAGGGAACCAAACATTGCACTATTAATAAACCTTACTAGTTGTATGTAAATAAAAAGGAGTTTTGGGGAGCAAAGTGAAGTATGAAAACCAATAAATTTTGGGGTGACGTGATATTGGTGAGAACTCAATGAGTTTGAGGAAATAAACAAAAGTGAAAAAGAAATATATGTCTTTGGATAAATTTGAGACAAAATGTGACCTTTACCATACCCATAATTCTAGCCTTACATTACAAGTTTATTGAGGCCCTTTTGATCCTAGTGTTGTTGGTAGTCTACATTAGTGGAGAGCGGTATGAAAAACAAGCTTATGGAGTTCCATTTCATTGATTAAGAGATTCTTCATACACTAATGTTTGCATTAATCCATCCGGGTTGCAATTGGTTTATTTGGGTAAGACTTATCACACACGCACGAAGAGTTTTCATGCTAATCCAACTAAACTTAATGGTTGAACCTCTTTTCTTCAAAAGTTATCACCTTTAGTTTTTCTCCTTGCTGTTTTTTTTGGTGAGATCGTTGAGGCAAAGTTTGGAAATCTTTCCAAAGCATACTTACTCATGATTATTTGTTTTAAGTCTTATTCTTTGCTCGAGGACAAGCAAACATTCAAGTTTTGGGGTATTTGATAGGTGTTTTTCATACTTTCTTTTATACCATTATTGAATGCCTTTATAGCGTTTTTATAAGTCTAATGTGTGAATTTTCCCTCTTTTTGGTTCTAGGTACATTTTGGAGAAAAGGGGCAAAAGTAAGAACCAATGATCTTTTTGACCGAGTTTTGTCCTCCCAAGGTTCTTCCTGTAACACCCCGAAATATACCATAGTCGTTTTCAACATGTTTAGGGTATTTTGTAGATATAATTTGAATTTTTTGCAATTTAAATGCAAAACGTGAAATTGAAACCGAAAGAAGGGTAAATTTGTAATTTGTTAAAACAGGATATAAAAGTCATAAGATAAGAAGATGATATGCTATTATAGAAATGGCATAAGTTGTGGTGCAAATAGAAGGGAGTTTCAAGACCAAAGTGAAATAAAAGGAAAATCAAATCAAATGGGATAAGACCAAGTTGGTCTAGGATGAGATATTTTTCTCATACCCATTTGGAGAGTAAAAAAAGTAGAGAGATGGAGAAGAAGAAGAAGAAGAGAAGAAGAGAAAGAAAGCCAAGAAAGGTATGGATTTGTATGGATTTTTGGACTTTTATATGGATATCAGTTTGTTCCATTTCTAGGGTTTAGTTAGGAATTCATCTAACCCTAGATTTTTTGAAAGTTGGGTTGGTAAAACCCTAGTTTGTATAAGATGAGTATGGATTCTTGGTTTATGATGTATGGATACCTATTTGGGTGTTAGGAAGTTAACCTGACTTATAAGTATTTGAGTTTGGGTTTGGAAAAACCTTAATTAATCTCTATGTTTGGTTTTGGTTGGGTTAGAACACACTTGGGAGATTTTTTTCTGGAGAGTATACAAGTTTTCTTTTGATTTTGGTTGGATTTCTAGAAAAGGGGCCCGAAATCAACATGTCGGCTAATTGGGTTCTCATATGTTTGGGATCCAGCGTGCGATGTGGGTGCCTTGAGCATGCCATGTCCACGCGGCCAGCGACAAGCGGGGAGAAGCAGACAAGCCTCAGTGCAGGCGTAACAAAGATCTTGTTGCAGCGAAGGCCTCGCCGCGCCATTAGTAATGCGTTGTGGCATAACGCGTTCACAGACATGTGTTTTTGTCATCTTTTGCTATTCCATTATTTCGAGTACTTGTCTATTGGATTAATGAGGACCCTATAAGTGTATGAAAGGGTCCATTCATGTTTGTAAGGTAAAGGAAAAATTAGACCGTACCTCGCCACCGAGGAGAAGTTAATGCCCCTATGATAAGATAATAAGTTTCCTAGACACGCTTGCATTGTAGGAATTTGCCCTAGGCCCCGGATATTGAATGACCGTCACCTGCATTCACGTGGCGAGGCGCGTATAGTACTTGATTACTCTACGATTGGTGCGACGACCTCTCTGACATTCTCTTCGGCATTTAGTGCCCGGTATATACGATTAGTCTTGACGACACTCTGTTAGTGCTTCGGCACTCCTGCTTTGTGCCACGACACCTCAATACTATACGATACCTTTGGGTACTTATTGTGTTAATAATCTACTCATTCTTATTATTAGTCACAGGCGCGTCAAAAGCGGTTATATGATAAGAGTCTGAATAATGAATAAGAGTAAAGTAATGTACATTGCTCTGCTCTGAATGTACCTACGGGTACCTCTGTACAAGTATAAGCTCTATAATACCTACAGGTACCTCAGTACAAGTATATTTCTGTAACTCCTCGGAGTCACGAACAAGTATAGATCTCTATATTTAAGAGTATGTGTATAAGTTTGTTATATGAATTCATCAAAAATTCACAATATCTATTGCGTTAACTGCCGTAAATGAGTAGTGCATGTGTATACGTATAAGTCATATGTTTCACACTAAGTGTTAAGCTTAGCACGAGTTTTAATACATGTAGGTACAGAGGAGGACGTCCACGATCTTTCGTATACTACTAGGCCAACAAACTAGTAGGAGTCCATCACGATGGAGTTTTGCTCACGATTATGTAAATGTAAATATGCGGTTTTTGTATATGTATATGTAAATGGGACTCGGAATTTGTATGTATTGACCTGTAATACACTATGTTTATTGATTTGTTATCTTTTATATGATATTTTGATTCAGTTATAAGACTTGGGCCTACCAATGTCTGAAAAAGTAAGTAAAGAGTCCTAGTTTAATTTCGTGCCCCCTTCATCCGCCTAGGCGGGGGTTGGGGGTGTGATTCATGGGCACGGAGGTGGTCTGGAATCAACAAAATTTATAACCTATTTCCTCCTACAACCGTAGCATAGCTACTTCAGTATAGTGGCTCTAGGGTCGAACACAGGGATGGGTGTTCTTCGCACAAATGATTAACAATTGGCTCAAAATGGTGAATTTCAATTTTGATTTGGGGTTTTGATAAAAACAATGAGGGGTAATGTTTGGAAACTAAAAAAAAGGTGCATAAAAATATAAAAATAGCTCCTTGAAGCATCAGGCCACTGGGTTTGAAATCCTAAGCTAACTAAGGGGTCCGCGGGTCCCTTTCCTCGCTTTGGGGAGGATGATCTATAGTCATTTCCTGAACTGGATCTTCATTTGGCTATAAAAACTGAACCCTAATAATCTTCCTTTTTTAAAATATAGCATTTATTGAACATAAATGTTCCCGGACAGTGAAAATTTATCTCCTTGATCTACCCTACAGTAACAAATAAATGGCAACTAACTGAGTCTCAGTGGATCTGTATCGCATCCCTTCAGACAAGGTGCCCAGTATTGGTCAGTGAGTAAATTTAGGATTTAACTGGTAGAGATAAACATAAATGACAATAAATGCTTGCGTTAAAAATATGAAAACCAACAGTTTACCTCAGATTCAAAGCCTAATAGCTCTCCTCTTCAAGGATGAAGGGGGGTTTAATGACCATCTATTAGTTGTAATCAGGGATTGTTTGGCGACGATAAAATGAGAGAAAATAAAAGAAAAGGGACAACTCCCGCCCCGTTCTCTGTATTGATTCCAAAGCTCCCTTTGTATAATAACTTATCTGAGCTTATATAGTGCTTCCAGTGAGAAAACTTACAAAAATATCTTCAATACCCACTATACATGAAGGGTATTTTAGGAAAAATCATAAAGGTTAAGCCGGGTCAGGCGGGTCAAATTTTGGAAACGAGGTTTCGCAACCTCTGAGAATTTTGCATTGTCTCTCCTTCTGCTCTCTGCTCCACTTTCCTTCTTACAGCACGACTTGCAGCTCGAGTTCAACTTGGTGTTGCTTGGATTCTTTGTTATCGATCTAACTCAAAAACTTTGGCATGATTAGCTTGCAAAAACTACAAAAATTGCTACAAAAAGCAATCAGTAGCATAGCAAGGACCTTAATGTGCCAATCGGGTTAATTAGGCTTATTAGTACACAAAAAGTGCTCAAAACTTGCAATAAACAGGGCTCAAAATAGCACTATTTGGGCACTAATTACTCCCCCCAACCGACACATATGTATTCCCTTAGCAATGAAAGAAAGAAAGAACAACAAAGCAATAACAAAATTATGTTCTCAAAAATGGTATTTCAAAAAGTATGTGGATGAGTAATGCCTAACCCTCAATCAAGTCGCCGAGCTGCCCAATAACCATCTTGAGAGAGTGAGTGCCATACGAATCTATCATCGAAAAGTTCGCCTCTAGAATCAACTTCTGACTTCCACAAGCCTAAGTGTTTATATGATTAGTTTTCAACAATAAACTGCCAAACTGCACTCTCCCCCAACCAAGCTACTGCCACAACCTAGAACACTAACCGACCCTAAATAGTCAAGACCCACTTTTTGTCCACAATTCTTTGTTTTGTTGTAAGGGTGCGTCTTTGAGATCGACTTCACCCAGAATCCATAGCAGGGGATCACAGGTGACTCCCAACCAATGAAGGTTTAGGGCATCAAGTCATAAGGATTTTTCAACCACAAACTCTTCAGGTTTCTCCTTGGACTTCGAATGACTTTGAGACTTCATCACGTACAACTTGCTAAGCTTCACCCATCCACCCACGTAGCAGCTTGACTAAGTCGGTGACTCCTGACCGATTGAAAGCAGAGACCTTGGAACTTTAGACTTCGCCATATACCCCTCGGAAAGTGCTCGGGTTTCAAGGCAAAGCGTTGCAATTTTCTTCTTTTCCTTTTTTCAATTCTTTTTCTTTTGTTTTTTGTTTTATTTTTTATTTTTTGGAAGACTCATTGACCTTCTTTTCATGGGGGTCCATAACCCTATTGAAGGTGGTTAATGAAACTAGGTCAGGTTTTTGCAAGGTTTAGGAGGTTAGGCAGTTTTTCAGCTTATTGTTGAAACCTAATGTGCACAGTGTGTGGTTAGCTAGAGGTGGAAGAAAAAGGTCGAAAGCAACAAGAATTCAACTGATCATCCACTCAATTATTCATGGAACTAATCTAACATCAATAGAATTGGACAATGTTTCAATTTTTAACATACAAAAACAAAACAATTTTTCAACTACAAGTGTGAGCTATATGGTATGTATTATATAAAAAAAATGACTATTTTCAGCTTTTCAAGAACAAACAAGTAGCTTCACAAACAAAACAAACAACTACACAGAGGGAAACTAAATAGCAAGTCATTAATCTTCACAAAATAGACTTGCTCAAAATAGTTAACAAAACACAATATAAACACCACTTCCTTCGCTAACTCTCCCCCCAACCAAATGTCACATTCTCCGTAATGGGGCTCAGATTGGAAATTTAGGGAAGGAAGTGCTACCTCCTCAGTGGTGGGTTGCTGGTTGAAGCTCCACCTCTTCCTAGGTAAGCTCAAGTCAAGATGGACTGGTCCATTCATCATCCATCAAGTTCATCCTAATGGATTAGTGGACCTGCTCAATTCTAAGGATAGCAGGGTATTCAAGGTCAATGGCTTGACTAAAGCCTATGCAATACAGTTCACAGCAGACAAGGAGGAGATCCCCCTCCTTGGTCCTCCTTGAAATTGAAAGGCTACCACAGTGGGGCTGGTTTACGTAGAGGCTCGGAAGCACCCGATTTTTGTTGTAGATTTTATTTGGTTTTATTGAAGTTTATCACGTGCTTTTCCCTTAATTGTAGCTTACTTTTGATTATAATTTCTCACTTTCTTATGCTTATACTCATAATTTTTGGTTTTCTGTTTTACAGGTGTTGCAGCTGTAGAAGTTGAAATTTTATGCTTTACACCATATTTAGTTAGGAGGTTCTCAAAAGGTTTGTTGCAAAAGTGTGAACCTCCATCATTGATTATGGCCTTGGGGACCCCAAATCTTGAAAAGATGTTTTCCTTCAAGAATTTCAATACCGCCTTGTGGTTCTTTCACGCATGGAGCTGCTTCAACCCATAGACACATAGTCAACCCCACCCAATATGTATATGTATCCAAAAGAAGCCGGAAATGGCCCGCGAGTCAGTGCCCCAAACATCGAATATGTCAACTACTTAAAATTGGGTTTAGGGGCATCATGTGACGGCGAGAGATCTTCCCTAGTCTTTTGCATTTGTCACATGCACGGCATACGTTGTGGACATCCTTAAAGAGAGAAGGCAAATAGAACCCAGATTGGAGCACCTTCATGGCAGTCTTCTGGGAAGCAAAATGACCTCCACATGCACTCTCATGGTAGTGACTGAGTATTCCTTGTTGTTCTTCCTTAGGTACACATCTTCTAATTATCTAATCTGCATAATTTTTGAACAAGAATGGCTCTTCCCAATAGTAGGAATGAATCTTTGCAAAGAAGAATTTCATGTCTTGTGCGTTCCAATCAACTGGTAATTCTCCTGTTGCCAAGAAATTGGCAATGTGGGCATACCATGGGCTTTCTCTATTAGCAACAGGGACTCCTCAAGAAATTCGTCATTGATTGAGGGTTGTGAGTGTTGTGTGCTATTGTTAGTCGCGAGAGATGATCTGCAACAACATTCTCCACCCATTTTTTATCCTTGATCTGCAGGTTGAATTCTTGAAGCAGGAGAACCCATCTAATAAGCCTAAACTTGGCATTTTTCTTGGTGAGAAGGTACTGATTCGTGCCACAGTAGGCTGAGCTAAAATCAACAAAATTTATATACACCTAAGTTCCTACTACTGCCGTAGTCAAGCTACTGCAGTATAGTGGTCTAGGGTCGAACACGGGGATGGGTTTTCATCCTAAAAATGGTTTGCATCAGTGCATGAAGGTAAGGCTTTCTATTTGGACTCTTTGGAATTGTGTTTCAAAAACAGTGAGATAGTTTTAGAGCGAGAATTATGGCGAAAGTAAAGGTGAAAAGTTAACTTTGAAGATTTGGGTCACTAACTTGGCAAGTTAGGGCAAACAAATTAATCCTCGGGTTTTTATCCTCGCGTTATGACATGCAACCTATAGTTCATGGCATAACCGGATCTATATTTAACTAGCAAACCTCACCCATGAAGCAACTCCTATTTGAGTCAATACAGGTAGCATGCAGTTATGGCCCCTTTTAAAACCCTAACATTAAATTATCATTTCAGAGGCTCGTAAAGACCATCTAAAGAACAACAGTGCATCTCTCACCTGTGCACTGTATCCTAAAGCATGGAGAGTATTGGCTAAAATAATAACGGTAGTATTTAACCTGGTACAGAACCTAACATGTAAATATTATCTCGGAGGCTCGTAAAGACCATCTAAGAATCACGGTACTTCTCTCACTTGAATATGTATGACCTAAAGCATGGAGAGTGGCCAAATCAACATTCAATGTTATGCAGCCATGTTTGAGAATATACGGGCCATAAATACACTACCAGCTTTTAGTACAAAGGAACCCAACATGCATATGCACCACCAAGCTAACTTCCTTCCTCTTCAAAAGAAAGGAGAACGTGGCTTGTCTCTTGAGTTGTCATCCTGAGAGGGTGTTTAGCGGCCGAAAGTAATAGAAGAGGAGAGAGAAAGGGAAAGCGAAAACTAAAATAAAGTACGAGACTTTGTTAAAATGAAAACTTACAAATCTTCTCTCCTGAGTGTTCCAGAGGTATTTACCTAGGTTCTAAGCTTGAGGGGCTTATGTAGGCCTCCTCAAGGTATGAAAATACCAAAACCTATAAAATTAGTGAGATTATAGGATAATTAAGTAAAACACCAAGTTGGAGGCGGTTTGGCATTAGTACAAAACATGTGAGGCATCAATTTTTGTTGAGGTACAAGAATTTCGCTAACTAGCGAGTGCAGTCTGCGAAAACATATTCGCTAAGGATGGCCAATTTAAATTTAGCTAGCGAAATTTATTAACTAGCTAATTCTTGTAGTAACAAAATCAGTTATTTTTAAGCTAAGGAGTGGTGCTGACGAAATTGGGATGGAGTCTAAGCGAAATTTGGTGTTTTTCGCTAGGTTGTGAAAATTTCGCTAAGGTTGCAAATTTTCGCAATCTTATGAGGCCCACCGCAAATCTTAGCGAAAATTTTTATAACAGCGAAAATTCTGCATTGTTGATCCTTCCTTGCTTTCATCCACGCCTTCAAGCGCATCCGAATTTTCTTCACTTTGCTGTTTTCTCATTGATTCTTGGGCTGGTTGATGGTGAGACTTGAATTCCAACTTCATGATTCATCCTTTGTATTGAGATTGAACTCCCGAGAGTGCCTGAATACTATGAAACAACGAAAATACCCTCTAAATAGCATAGTGCTACTAAGAGGAACTAGAGAACCCACTTCAATTGAAGTATAGTAAGCATGATTAATCTTGTAAAAGCACTCAAAACCTATCTAATATAGAGTTCAAAATTGCACTTTTTGGGCGTTAATCATACCCAACAAGCGTTGCTAGTCCTTGCAGTAAAATAAAAGAAAAAGAAGGAGAGATGCATGTGGTGATTTGCAAAAAGGTTATGATTCAAAAAGGGTTTATATACATATAAACATTACCTTAAACTAGAAAAATGAAATCAAATTTAAAAAACCGAAATGAAAGAATCAAAACCATACAGAACCATTTGAGTCAAAATTGGTTCCTGATTCTCGGCTTGAATTTCCACCTAAGTCTAATGGTTCTTTGTAACTTGATTAAGCCAATAAATTGCAAAATTGCTCTCTCCCCAGCCTACTTACTGACATGGCCTTAAGGTGAACCTTCTAGATAGGGTTAGTTACATGCTCTTCTTTCTTTATTCATCTACATCGTAGGGTGCAGCGCTAAAATCCGACTTCACGAAGTCCGTGTAGCGAGTCCTAGATGACTCCCCAGCCCGATTAAGGTTTGGGGCATCAACCAAAGGATCACTTGACCATAACTCTAAAGGCTTCCCAGGACTCCGGAATGAACCGAAAATTAAGCACCCACAAGTCATTAAGCTTCACCTATCAACCATGCGAACACTAAATGTGACTCCCAGACGATTAAGGCAGGGCATCGGGCTTCAAAGGCTTTCGCCATATACCCCTCGGACCGTGCTCGGGTTTCAAGACAAAGCTTCACGACTTTTATTTTCTTTTCTTCTTTTCTTTTAACTTTTTCTTTCTTTTTCTTTTCTTTTCTTTTTGAAGACAACATTGGTCTTCAAGTATGGGTAACACAAACCTATCTGGTTGCGACATGCTTAAGGCCGGCTATAAGCGAAAGGAGGCGAACAAATTCACAGCCTATTGAAATAATCTGGAGTGCAGTGTGTGAATTAGCATAAAGGGGGAAATTTTCAAGTTGAGCATGCTGGAACTGTAAGTGACCAAAAATTGTTTCAAGTATGGAATTTGTTCTAACATAGAGGTGACAAATAGTGATTCAATTTTCCAACATGAAGCGATTGATTGTCCGGTGTAGCAATTCAATTGTTGATTGAAAGAAAAACATTTACACCTAGTAAAAAGGCTAAAACATGATGTACAAAAAGTGTAAATATAAGCGAATAGCTTTTGATATAGCCAAAATGGCTAGTGCAGATACAAAGCTGGCTCCACAAAGTATCACTTCCCCCGCCCCTCTTATGGCTAATACATAAATCTAAACAAATTAGTAGGCGGTTGATAAAGGCGGTACTAACAAAATCATAAAAGAAACCTAACCACCTGGCTGCTTTGTGGTGGTGGTGGTGGTGGACTGAAAGCTGGCTAGCTGTGCGGCGGAGACATCAATGAAGGTTTGCATCGGTGGTAGGCCTCGTACGACCAGGAACATGAGGAAGACCCGGATGGGTCATAATCACGTGTCGAGCATGGAATGGCAGGCGGCTCGGTCTGAAGGCTTGTGTAGGCTGAGTGAAGCGGATGGCATCCATCACACCAGCTATCTCTCTCGAGGGCTAGCATGGATGTACTCCCGGTGAATGATGTCTTGAATAGGAAGGCACGGGAGTATCTATTTGCGGCTCTTGATGTAATATGGAGGAGATGAAATTGAACGATGCGGAATGGGAGTCCTCGTACCTCGGGCTCGAGGGCGGGCATATCATACGTGTGGTGGTCCTCGGCCTCGACCGGTACCTCCTCACGGTCACGTGGTCGTATGTGGAAAGAGAGACGGGCATAGTCATCACCGCTGCGATGACCCGAGGGGCATCGGGACCATAAATCTCTAACTGGGCTCACTGCAGGAATCCCATCGGCTCGAGAACATAGCAAGTGGTCTCGGCATCGGTAGTGGGATGCTCTGCGCTGGAGTGCCCGGGTCCTTCAGATGGACCTTCTCCTCAAAGCTACTGTAGGAAGCCATCACCATTTCGGAGGAGCTGAACCAAAAATCCTGAATCCAGGTAAAAGCGCGCCAGTTAGTCCCCTCCTACGCACATAATCGCTGCGGAGGAATAGGCTGTGCGGAGCGGTGGTGTCGACATACGAGGCGGAGGCGCCTCTGTAGAATACTGGACCCCGGCGGTGGTGTCTGCGGCGGTCTTTCGAACCATCTCTCCACGTGGCGAATTGGGCGATCTCTGTATCCCTCCCTAAGTGCGGCGGCGGTATGCAGCGGGCCCAAATTTGCTGAAATATCGGATGCTCACGAGTACACGGAAGTCTCGATCTTGGCCCGAAGCTCGTGTGGTGTCTCCTCCTGGATGTCATGGGTGGTAGGCTGCTGGCTACTCGGAAAATAATACTGTAGGGAGTCATGAAGGTAGGAGTGAATACTCTGATCAGCCGCATAGACTCTGGTATCTGAATTTACCGACCCTCGTGGCGGGAACGTCATAATATGACTCTGATGAAACTCTGTGGTGGAAATCCTTTGTCCGGAATGGGGTTCCTGCGAATAGTGGCCTCACGAATCCTCGGGGCGGCGACCGTGTGGTGATGAAGTCGCCTCGGGCGATGCGGCCCAGTGACGGGAGGCTAGGAAGATGATGACTTCCTTTGGGCGGATGTGCGGGCCAGCTTGGAGGGCCGGGCCCTCCTAACTCTCCTCCGGGGCACAGGTGATGGAGCTGAGTCCAATCCGTGTCTGTGCGTCGGAATCGGAGGCTCCTGCAGTGCGGCCTCGAGGGCAGTGATAGTCTTAGGCGGGGCCGGCGAGGCGCCTGCGGGCGTGCGAATCTAACCAGCGGCGAAGGCGGGACCCGCCTCGAAAGTACGAACCATCGCGAAATCAAATAAAACGCGGAAGGGCTTAGCTCAGCGTGATGCTGGCATTTGTGTGCGTGCTCGACGATGGGAATGGCTATAGGCTCGGTAACCTTTCGAGCTGCGAAAACCAAGGCTGTGGCGTTAGTGGCTTCCGGTCGGGGCTCGGTCATGGAATGGCTAGCTGGCGGGGCAAAGGTAGCTGAGCAGGAGCGCAGACTCGCGGCCTGGCGGTGAGCTCCGGTGATGGCTTCGGCGATTGGCGATAGATGGGTCTTTCAGCCGTGAGGCGATGAACGTGCATTTGTGGTGCGCGCACGGCTAGAACAACGAGGACGGTGGCTCGAGGGCTATAGCGAATCAGGGCATAGGCAGGGGCTCTAACGGCGGCGAGGTCGAGGACGAGGGAGAATTTGGGAGGGAAAACAGCAAGTGTGAAAAGCAGCTTGACATCCCCTCCTCTTATAATAAATGAAGTGTAGAAGGGTCTTTTCCTCAATTTTAAGCTATTATAGCGAATTTATTTGACCAGTTATACCACCTGCATATCGAAATTCCAGTAGTTAAATATTAGTATTATAAGGAATAATTTATAATGAAAATTATTATATGAAACTATAATTAAAATTTAATACACAATACTATAGTATATAAACAAAATTACTAAAGGAAAACTGAATTTAGGAAACTTTCACAAAATAGCTGAAATTATCCAAAATTAATTAAATTAAGACAAAAAGCAAAATTGTTGTTGCAATCCGGTTTTTGAAAACACGGACTTGATTCAATTGAAAATGCCTGTAGGGAGGTCGAGGAGAATGATCCTCCAACCCCTGCGCGGTAACTGAGGTGACTCCATAGTGTTGAATTGCCCAAATGTTGATCTGCTCCTCAGCGATGTCTTTGGAATTGATCAATTGACTTGCCGGTTAGTGTTGTTGGCAGACCCGAAATTTCTTCATTTCTTGGCTGATCCTCCTTGCACTTCTGGGTACTTTGTTTTCTTGCACAACGATCAATTGAAACAACTTCATCGGTGATTTTCCAATTTCTACTTGACTCATGTTGTTGTTCAAATAGAAAGATGTTTAACTCGAGTCATGTTGCAAAGGTTAATTGCATGAATCCATTCCGGTAATTTATTATTGCATTGGGCGGCGGTCTTCCTAGATGATTGGTACATGATTGGGTTTCATTGCAATTGGATTTACGATGTTCGCTTTAAAATCTTGTTAGTAGAAATTTGTCTATTTCACAAAGGACATCCTCAACTATCCCTTTGGGATCTTCAGCGATCTATCGGCCAATGATAGTGTGTGATGTTGGTAGGTTTAAGTTTACCTAAACCTAGATGCTGTATACCAAATCGGCGTGGGTTCTGCCCGACTCCTAAATCAAGCAATGATTTGTCTATGCAATTCCCACAGTATTGTTGAAATTGTGGGAGATCCCGGGGATCTTTGTTGTGAGGATATTTACTTTGAATTATGGCACTGATATGTTCAGTGAGAAATGCCTTCTTCTCAATGCCTAATCCCTTTTTGATTGTGCAAAGATCCTTCAAAAATTTTGCATAAGCAGGGACTTGTTTGATTAGGTCCAGTAAAGGTATGTTAACCTTCACTTGCCTTAAAACCTCCAGAATGCCTGCTTGTTGAGTTGCCTTCTTTCTTTCCTCTAGTGCTTGTGGAAATGGAGGTGGTATACGGTATTTCATTGAATCCTCCTCTAGGAAGATACTCAGGCCCGCAATTCTTCTCCACCTTTGGATTCTTCAACGAGGCTTTGGCATAGGTTGATCAACCTCTTTTCCTTCTAAGAGGTTATTATGGCCTTAACCTCATCGTTCCGAATTGTTGGATGACCTTGCCTCATGAATCCCTTTAGGATTTGGAAGTGTTTGGGGTCAAAGCCTCCTCTCCTCTTGTACCTCAAGCAACTTGTTGATCTTGGTGATTGAATCATGAGTTATCAATTTTACGATTCGAATTGCTCTCAAAGCCATCTATTCTCTTATTGATGTACTTTCTCTGGTATCAATCCTTTGTGCAGTTGCGCGTTGATTCCTTTTTGTTCCTCAACAAGGGTGCACCACCTTACTCAAATTCAATATGGCTTGTTCTGCGGAGAAGAGGATGGTGGTTGTTGTGGCGTGAGGGAACCAAGGCGAAGGTTTGGCTTTGGGGGTACATAAGCGGGGGGTTGGGTCCATGCAAGGTTAGGAGTGATTCCTCCAATTGGAATTGTAGGTATTACCATATGGAGCATTAGTTGTTGTGGCTTGTATTGTCCTACAGTGTTTGCACATTCGAGCATCAAATCCCTTCCTTTGCGAAACCATCAGGACCTTTATTACGTTGGAATGTACGAGGGTTGAAGTGGTGCGAAAGAAGTTGGGTATCTGAGTTACCCCAGATCCGCGCATGCACCCTCTTAGGCTATTTGCCTTCAAGCTCCTCACCTTCTAACTAGGTTGAAATCCTAGCTCTCATTTCTATATTCTTCCTAGCGATTGCATACATCCCACCCCTTGAGAATGCTTCATGCATCTCATCCTTTCCAATTCTCTAGGATTAGGCTCATCCCGACCTTAGAAGTTTCAGCACGTAATTTAAAAAATCCATGGCTTCATCGGGATAACTACTTAGAAAGTCTCCCCACACATAGTTTCCAAAGTTGCCTCATAGGAAACATACCACCATAGAAGTGGTTCACCAGCATCCGTGTCAAACCCATGATGTGGACATGCAGCGATGGTTTCATAAGTCTTTCCCAACCTTGGTAAAATCTCACCATCGCAGGCTACAAAGTATAAATTTGTCTCTTCAAATTTTGGTCTTATGAGCACTGAAGAACTTCTTGAAGTGCACTGCTGACTCGGCCCAATTTCTAATGGTTCACAGGCCTCAATGGGTTGAGCCATATCTTGGCCTTGTCCTTTAGAGTCAATGGAAATGCTTTGGCTTGTGAATCCATGTCCATCATACCTTCCTTAAAGGCGATTACAAACCTCCTCAAAATCCCTAATGAGTGTATGGTTTCATTTTCCATACCATGATATGTGGGAGTAGAGGTACCAAATATGGCCTCTTGCTACATCTTCGTGGGAGGAATGATACGAGGATGGAGCAACTCTGGGGAGGTGGATGTGATCCTCATGGTTCTAGGCATTTGGATTCATAAGGGTTCCTGGTTAGCTCTGTTGTTCCTCGGTATGGGATCCATGGTATCGGTTGGTGCACTAACCTCACTAAATTTGGGTCAAGTTGTGTACCTATCCCTATGCAATCTACACGATGTGTCTCCTATCCCAACATTGCATAAGCTTTTTGTTACATAATTTAGAGACAACAACGAGCAACCAAACAACTTGCAAAAAAATTAAAATGCTACAACAATAAGCGACTGAATGGCAGGCTGAATCAAAAGCGAGCAGTCACCGATTCTTGCTGAGCTGCCTAAGCGCGGTTCACATAGGCCCGAGTTGCAAAAAAGAATTAAAGTTACCTTCACTTGTGATGTGGATCACAAGTACTCTTCAACTTACCATTGTAGTTTGGCACCATCCCGACAGGCGCCGTTTGATTAGTGCCACGATGGTGACTAAAATCAACAAAATTTATATACACCTAAGTTCCTACTATTTGCCATTAGTCGAAGCTGCTGCGGTATAGTGGTCTAAATTAGAACACGGGGATGGGTTTCATCCTAAAAATGGTTCGTCAGTGCACATGAAGGTAAGGCTTTCTATTTGGACTCTTTGGAATTGTGTTTCAAAAGCAGTGGGAATGGTTTAAGCGAAGTGTAAGCGAAGTAAAGGTGAAAAGTTAACTAAAAGTTAACTTTTGAAGATTTAGGTCACTAACTTGGCAAGTTAGAGACGAACAAAGTGTCCTCGGGTTTTTATCCTCGTGTTATGACACAACCTAGTTCATGGCATAACCGGATCCTATATTTAACTAGCAAGCCTCGCCCCATGAAACAACTCCTATTTGGAGTGTCCGGTGCATGCGGAGTTATGGCCCCTTTTTAAAGAACCCTAACATTAAATTATCATTTTAGAGGCTCGTAAAGACCATCTAAAGAACAACGGTGCATCTCTCACACAGTACCTTTGTATCCTACGTATAGAGTATTGGCCAAAATAGTATGATAAAATGTTATTTAACCACCCCAATTTGAAGAACCACTAACATGTAAATATTATCTCAGAGGCTCGTAAAGACCATCTAAAGAATCACAGTACTTCTCTCACTGAATATGTACTTGACCCTAAAGCATGGAGAGTATTGGCCAAATCAATAACATTTAATGTTATGCAACCATGTTTTGAGAATATAAGGGCCATCATGCTACACATCAGCTTTTAGTACAAGAGGACAACATGCATATGCCCGCCCACCAAGCTAGCTTCCTTATCTTCAAAGAAAGGAGGCAGCGACATCCTCTTGAGTTGTCATCCTGAGGGGGTGTTTGGCAGCGAGAAAGTAATAGAAAGAGGAGAGAGAGAAAAGAAAACAAAACCTAAAATAAAAGCATGAGACTTTATTTACAAATGAAAACTACAAAAATCTTCTCTCCCAGGTGATTCAAGGGTATTTACCTAGGTTGTTACAAAACAAGAGGGGCTTATATAGACCTCCTCAGTATGAAATACCAAAAACCACAGCAAGGTGGCTAGTTATAGGACAATTAAGTAAAACACCAAGTTTGGAGGCGGTTTGGCATTAATTCTAAACATGTGAGCATCCAATTTTAATAGTACAAATTTAGCTAGTAGCGAAATTACGATCTAGCAACGAGAAATTAATGGATGTGATTTGGCTAGCTAAATTTAAGCTAAGCTAATGAAATTCTTGTGATGCTTAGTCGGTTATTTTATTAAGGTGGTGCCTATTGAAATTGGGATGGGTGCAGCGAGAATTTGGTGTTTTAAAGCTAAGGTTGCAAAATTTTCTAAATGGGTTGCGAAATTTTCGCGATCTTAGCGAAAATTTTAAGCAAGCTTAGCGAAAATTCTGCATTATTGATCCTTCACTTTTGCTTTTCATCACATAGCCATGTGCATCAATTTTCTTCACTTTGCCTTTGTTTTCTCGGTAATTCTTGGGGTGGTTGATGGGTGAGACTTGAATTCCAACTGCATGATTCATCCTTTGTATTGAGATTGAACTCGAGAGTGCCTGAAATACTGCAAAACAAAAATACCCTCTACTTAAATGGCATAAGTGCTACTAAGAAGACTAGAACACTTCAATTGGTATAAATGAAGAAAGCGTGATTGTCTTGTAAAAGCACTCAAAACCTATCTAATATAGGTTCAAAATTGCACTTGCAGGCATTAATCAGGTACCTCAAAGCCGAATGAATTACATGAAGATAACGATGTCCGACCCACAGTATGCCGCGAAATTTGTCCAAGAACAAACCCTTGCAGGCGAGTTCTTTCTTAGTTGTGGTATAGTTCCTTTTTGTCGCCCCGTTCGGCGTTTTGCTTGCATAGTATACCACATAAGGTTTCCCTTCTTCTCTTTGATTGAGAACTTTTCCGATGGCAAGATCACTCACATCGCATATAACCTTAAAGATGGCTGCCGGTTGAGGACATCACTATTGGTGTGGTGGTCAGTGAGCTTCAGGCTCCTCGAAGATCCTTTAGCGCTCGTCGACCCGTCTGAGGTGGCATCCTTTTCCCGACAACCTCAAGAGTTTGGAAATTTTGAAGTCATACTGATGAACCTCTACAAAACACATGTCGAATTGCTTCATAGTCTTCACATTTGTGGGAGAGGGGAGTTTGGAAATGAGCTCAATTTTCGTTTTGTCAACCTCAATTCCCCTGCTGGATATGATATGTCCCAGCACAATTCCTTAGTTGACCATAAAATGGCACTTTTCCTAATTCACCAGTCTCAATGCACCTATGTAGGACGGTTTCGGGTTATTACAGCATTCATCAAAAACTCCCTCATATCACGTAATGTAAGTCTATGTAGGCCTCCATAATGCACTCATGAATCCGCTAAGATACTAAGCATGCACCTACGGGGAAATATGGCGGCGTACATAGACCGAAGGACATTCTTCTGTAAGCATAAGTCCCAAATGGACAGGTGAAGGTAGTCTTTTCTTGGTCCTCTGCTGATATCTCGATCTCGAAATAGCCTGAATAGCCATCCAAAGCGTGAAGGGGTGCATGAGATTCTCTCTGAGAACTGTCAATAAAGGTAATGGGAAGTGATTTTTCTTGTCACTTCATTCGGCTTCACCTTAATCAATGCATACCCTCGACTGTGTGGAATTGGGTGGGCATCTTTTCTCCTTTCTCATTGTGCACAATGGTCACCCAAGATTTTTTGTACGACACCAGTTGGACTCACTAGGTGCGATCAAATATGGGATTTATATAATGCCGGCTGCAGGTTTAAGAACCTACAGGCATTACCACTTCCTGCGTGAGGATTTAGTCTCTCCTCTGGCTATCTCAGCTGGTTGCCTCTTCTTTTCCATATAGATATGATGGGTGGACTAAAGGGTGATTCCTTCAAATCGGAAATTTTCCACTTGATAACTGTTTGTTCTTCACGAGGATTTCCTAGAAGGCGCACATGAGGCATTGGCTTGATGAAGAGATAACAACTAGGCATTGGTTATTTTCTTCTAAATATGCATACTTTAATTCCACAAGTAGAGGGTTGAGGTCAAAATTTTGAGGCTCATTGGTTCCTTCTTTTTCCTTGTCTTCCTCAGTAAGTAGGGGCAAGATTTCGTCCTTTTTTCTCCACGGTTCATTTACAACACACATTTCTTGGGTTTCCTGCAACTCTTCAGACAAATTGGACAACTCCTCAACCAACACATCATGTTGTTGCTGCTGCTCAGCCTGCTCTTCCAGAAGAGTGTCAATTAAGAAAACCTCCTTTGGACCCTCTTCCACTGCATGCATATGCTTTTTGCTCAAATGGAAAATGTGAGCTGACGATAAATGTTCGAATGTAAGTTGCATAACTCCATTTCGACAATTGATGATCACATTGGAGGTGGCTAAGAATGGCCTTCCTAGAATGATAGGCACATAGTTAGTCCACTGCTTTATAAGCGGTTCACGTATCGAGCACCACAAAATCTACGAGGATAGTAGAGATTTGTCACACAATATCAAAACACACGTATGAAACATCCTCCACGGTCTTACTTAGGGATTTTTATGGATATGCGCTAGGGACCCGATGTGATGGTGGTGGGATTCAATTCTCCCGAACCCAGTACTGCCTGAATAAAATGACGAGTTGACACTAGCCCCTATGTCTAGTAGTGCCTTCTCCATGCAAGTCTCACCGATGTCCGAGATGGTTGGACAACCCGAGTCTTTGTACTTCACTGGGGTCTTGCATTGAATAATGGCACTGACTTGTTCTGTAAGGAAGGCTTTCTTGTCAACATTTAACCCTCTCTTCATTATGCACAGGTCCTTTAAAAATTTTGCATAAGTTGGAACCTACTTGATCATGTCCAACAGGGGGATGTTGACTTTCACTTGCCTCAGTACTTCTAGAATTTCATCCTGGTTGATAGCCTTTTTCTTGCCTTTTAGTGCTTGAGGAAAGGGTGGGCTCTTTTTTACTGCATCATCTTTGGTCTCAATTTTCTCAGGTCCAGTTTCTTTTTCTCTTTGGTTTTCTTCTGCTGGTTTGGGGGCTGGCTGCTCGACCTCCTTACCACTCCTCAGAGTGATAATTGCTTTGACTTCATCTATCCTTGCAAGTGGTTCACTGGAAGAGCTCAATTCATGCACCCTCCTAGGATTGGGTTGTGTTTGGGAGGGAAATTTTCCTTTTTCTTGCACCTGTTGCTAATTAGTCAACCTAGAAATTGAATACTATAGGTTGTCAAATTTTTGGGCAATATCTGACTGTAGGTTCTCAATCTTCTTGTTTAGTGTGCTTTCTACTATATCAATCCTCTGATTAGCTTGAGCATTCACTACTTTTTGTTCCTCTACAAAAATTCTCATCACTTTGCTCAAATTCATTATAGTTTACTCAATTGGAGATGAGGACGGTGGTGGCTGATGTTGAGATAGAACTAACTTGTTCTTCTGCATGTGGGGGGTATATAAGGAGACTGGTTTCAGAGAGGTTAGGATGGTTCCTCTAATTGGGATTACATGTGTTGCTGTATGAGGCATTTGTTGGTGGCTTGTATTGGCCCACAGCATTGGCTCGTTCAGCCATCATATCCCTTAGTGAAGGAATAGTTGGGTAATGCTCTCTTTGGTGCTTAGTAGACTAGCAAATGAAGCACGGCTAGTTGGGCAGTGGTGTTTCAGCTATTACTCGCACCTCATGCTGATTTCTCATTTCTAGCTCTTCCAACCTTCTAGCCAAGGTGGATAGCTTTGCTTTCATTTCCATGTCCTCCGGGAGTGAGTACATGCCTTCCCTTGAGTTAGTTCTTGGGTCTCATTCTCCTGCCTCCCTTGGGATAGGTTCAATCTGAGCCTTGATCTTTACCTTACATAGTTCGGAAGTTCATGGCTTCTTTAGTTTCTTTGAAGAAATCCCTCCTTTATAGTCTCGATGGTGCTTCGCATAGTAGGGGACATTCCATCATAAAATGGATGACTAGCAACCATTTGTCAAGAAAGCCATGGTGAGGGCGAAGGCACCAATGGTTTCAAATACCTTTCACAGCAGCGGTAAATTTCTCATTTCATAGACTCTGAGGTGTAAAGTCCTTGGTATTAGTTATGTGTGTGGAGAAAATTTTCTTCAAGAACTCAGCCTGCATCTCTGTCCAATTCCGGATGGTCCTGGTCCTCAGAGAGTTGAGCCAAATTTTGGCCTTGTCCTTCAGAGTCAGAGGAAAAAATTTCAGCCTCATTAGATCTAGGTTGGTAGCATCCTCCTCGAAGGTATTACAGACTTCCTCAAAGTCCCTGATATGTGTTTATGGGTTCTCACTCTCCATACCATGGAAGGTGGGGAGTAGGGGCAAGATGTAGGGTCTAACAATCATGTCTTCAGTGGGAGGCACAATGCATGAGGGTGCACTCACCCTTGGGGGATGTATGTGGTCCCTCATGGATCTATATGCACATTAGATTGCTCTATATCCTATTAGCTCTTTGTTCCTCGGGGTGGAGGCTCACGTCACAGTCTTCACATTCAAGCTCTTCATAGCCTTGTTCCTGTGGGGCACTAATTCTTTCTAACACATATACATTTCCTATCCTTTGGTACATAAACTCCTATATAAAAAAACAGAACACCGACAAGAAACAAAAACAAGGCTACCAAAAAGGTTATTGTTAGCTAAAAAAATTTTTGTATATGGACAGCAAAAGAATTGAATTTACCCAGCAGTGAACTACTAGGAAAATTGAAGGAGATAAAAGTTCACCAATACTTGTGATGAGGATCACAAGTTCAACAGCTCATCGCTTGCACTAAGGCACCATCCCTGGCAACGGTACCATTTGATTCGTGGGCACGGAGGTGGTCTGAAATCAACAAAATTTATAACCTATTTCCTCCTACTACCATAGCATAGCTACTACAATATAGTGGCTCTAGCGTCGAACATGGGGATGGGTGTTCTTCGCACAAATGATTAACAGTTGGCTCAAAATGGTGAATTTCATTTGGGGTTTTGATAAAAACAGTGAGGGGTAATGTTCGGAAATTGAAAACAAGGTGAATAAAAATATAAAAAGAGCTCCTTGAAGCATCGGGCCACTGGGTTTGAAATCCTAAGTAACTGAGGGGTCCTCGTGTCCTTTTCCTCGTGTTAGGGAGGATGAGCTATAGTCATTTCCCAAACAAGATCTTCATTTGGCTATAAAAATTGAACCCTAATAATTTTCCTTTTTTGAAATATAGCATTTATTGAACATAAATGTTCCCGGACAGTGAAAATTTATCTCCTTGATATACCTTACATTAACAAATAAATGGCAACTAGCAGAGTCTCGGTGGATCCCAGCAATAAGCATCCTTTGAACCACACAAAATTCTTTAAGTACTGGCCAATCAAGGTAAATCTAAGGGATTTAAACCTAGAGTGAGAGATAGAAAAATAAATGACAATAAATGCTTGCATTAAAAACATGAAAACCAACAGTTTACTTCATATTCAAAGCCTAGTAGCCCTCCTCTTCAAGGATGGAGGGGGTTTAGCCAACCATCCTTTGAATTGTCATCCCCAGGGTTGTTTGGCAACTAAGAAAATGAGAGAAAAAGATAGGAAATGAGAGAAAAGAAAAGAAGTGGGAAAAATCCCGCCCAGTTCTCTGTATTGATTCCAAAGCTCCCTCTGTACAATAACTTATCTGAGCTTATATAATGCTTTTAGTAAGCAAAATTACAAAAATATCTCCAATACCCACTATACATGAAGGGTATTTTAGGAAAAATCATAAAAAGAGGTCAAAATGGGTCAACTGGGTAAAATTTGGAAGCAGGTTGAGAGCAGGTTGTGAATTTCGCAACCCTGTAAAATTTTTGCAGTGTCCCTCTTTCTTCTGGTTTCTGCTCCACTTTCCTTCTTGCTTCTGACCTGCAGCTCCGAGTTCAACTTGGTATTTGCTTGGATTTGTTGTGATCGATCTATCTCAAAAACTTTGGCATGATTAGCTTGCAAAAACTACAAAAATTGCCATAAAAAGCGATCAGTAGCATAGCAAGGACATTAATGTGCCAATCGGGTTAATTAAGCTTATTAGTACACAAAAAGTGCTCAAAACCTGCAATAAATAGGGCTCAAAATTGCACTATTTGGGCACTAATTAGGGTGTGACACTTCCCGAGGCACATATGGATTCTAGACATTCTTAGTTATGCATAGAATCTAAGATCACTCAATTTAGAGCTTGGACAAAAAACTTAGAGCCCCAGGAAGTGAAATATGGAAAAGTTTCGAGTCATCTTGCTCACGCAAGTAGCAATTCCTCTGCATTTTCATCCTACATTATAACTTCTTTTGGACCTGCTCTTAGCATTGATGAATTTTAACCTCTCTTAGCTTTCCATAGAGCTCGAGATCATCAAATTTGGAGCTTGGATGAGAGAGTTATGGTCGTTTGAAGCTACAATGTCAAAACTAGCAATAGCTCACATAAGATAGTAGTAGCAATTGGCAGCCTTAGTGTCACCCACGCTAAGCGCCACACAGTTTGTGCCAGCACCCAAACTGCACAATCAGCATGCCAACAACCCAAAAATGGGTCATTTGACCCCAAATGAGCTCTAGATGGCCCATATAAAAGGGAAAATGTTTCCTAACCCTAGAGGAAGACTTGGGAGGCTGAGAACACTTTGGAGAAAGACCTAGAAGGCTCAAGAGGCGATGATTTTTGCAAGAAAAAAATGTGGATTTGAAGTGAAGGATGGAAGATTGAATACCAAGAGAAGGGGGTCTTTGCACACCATTGATTTGTTTCTCTTATCTTTTTCGATTACCTTAAAGAATATTTTGAACCTTACCTCTTATATGATTAACTCTATAATGTTAGGCTAAACTCTATTGAGGGGAAATTTTATGAACTCCTATGCTTATATTTCCTTGTTTTTAATGTTATGAGATATACATTTGCCTATTTTTTTGACGTTATTGATTTATTCATATTCTATCTTGAATGTGGTTATGGTTTGAGATAGATCCTTCTTTATTTCAATTACATGTGGTAACATGAATTTATTTGGGACATTCAATAGCTTTGTAAGAGGCTTAGATGAACCGGGAGGTGAATAATCTTCATATAGTCTAGGCATCTATCGAAGTTTGACCGAGAGGTGTTTGATAAAATGCCTATGAGGGGATTTGCATTTATTATCACTCTTTATTACCTTAGATGGACCGGGAGGTGAATAGGGTAACGGGAGAGAAATTACAATTGAGATGGGGACTTGAGGTTGTAGAATTTATTACCCCTTGGCCAACAAAATTGAGCAAGTATATAACCAAGTGAGCTTTAAAAGGAAATGTAGAGCATAGGAGGAAGCAAAATTGACCTAGAATCTTCTTTGTTTAATAAACTCTTGGTGTTTTGATCAAATTGGTTTCAAGTTCTGCCGTTAATCCAATTTATTTGTTTGACTTTTCTTGTTCTCAATTTTTAAATCAATTCACTCAAATTAGAAGCTTGGATAGTAAGAAACTCAGTAGCTTTGGTACTTGGTCAATTAGGCTTAAAATAATCCTTATGGAATGATAATCCGGACTCTTAGAGTCCCTTTACTACTTGTTGGCCCGTATACTTGTGGATTAATTGCATAACACAAAAAGTGTGTAATAGTTACCTCTAAGAGATGTTGTCAAGTGAGGGTGCTCTAATGCGGACATCTTCCATGGCTCATGCTTCAACATATATATAAGCAAAACAAGGGGAAAACCTTTTCCCAAATATTAAATAAAAACTAAGTAGAAAAACAAACAAACAAAAAAAAAACAAAAATAAACAACTAAAGAAAAAAATTGGGCTAGCTAGCCTTGAGTGAGGCTAAGCCTAAGGTGGTCAAATCAGATGGTATCAAAGGGGATTAAAGAGGGTGGATCCCTCATTTCCCATCCATGGCATGGAGCTTTCTCCAAGGTACAATGCATTTCATCCAAGTCTCCATAGTAGTCATCCAACTGATGACTCATAAGGTCATCCACGTGCTCCTCTACCAAGGTGTTAATTAGGCAAGCTTCCTTGGGGTCATCCTCCTCGTCAAGTATGCTGGGCCTTTTACACATATTGAAGATGTTGACATCCATGGTCATGTTCCCGAAGGAGAGATGAATAAGACCATTCCTACTATTAATTAATGTGTTAGATGTAGCAAGAAAGGGTCCCCCTAAAATTATGGGCACGTGGTTTGTTCCCTTAGTGAAGTGCTCTATGTCTAGCACAACAATGTTGGTCAGGTAATAGAAGTTGTTGACATGTACCAATACATCCTCCATTATGCCTCTCTGAATCTTTATAGACCTATCATCCAAGGAGAGGGTAATGTTGGTCTTTTTGAGCTCTCACAAGCCAAATTTCTTATAAATTGAATAGGGAAAAAGATTCACACTAGCACCCAAGTCAAGGAGTGCTTTCTCTATTTGTGTCTCTCCTATGGTGACCGAGATAGTAGGGCATCCTAGAACCTTGTACTTGACTAGATTCTTATTCTCTATGATGGCACTAACCTGCTAAGTGAGGAATGTCTTTCTATCCACATTTAGTCCCCTTTTCACGGTACATAAGTCCTTAAGAAATCTGGCATATGAGGGGACTTGTTTAATCCTGTCAAGAAGGGGGGTGTTCACTTTAACCTGTTGAACCACTTCGAAAATTTCCAAAGCATCGCCCTTATTTTCTTACCACAAAGTTCACTAGGGAATGAAGGTGGTGTGAGGTGTGCGTAATTGCCTGATCTAATCACAACCCTCTCGGGTTTCGTCTTTTGGACCTTAGAAGTATCAGCTTCATCATTATAAGCTGGCCCCTTTTCTTTTTTTCTTGGAGCTTACCTTTTCATCCTTTGAGCTAGGTGGTGGTGGGTTAGGCTTGTCTACTTGTTTCCCACTTCTTAGTGTCATCACCACTTGCACTTATCTCATGTGGGATGAACTTCCATCATTGGCCTCTAATTCATTTACACCGCCTAGGTTCTATTGAGGTTGAGATGGGAATCTTCCCATTTCTTGTATAGTCAGTGCATTGGTGACTTTGGAGAAGGTAGTTTGCATGTTCAATTTCTTGGCCATATCCCCATGTGACCTTTCCAATCCCTTTATTTGTTGGTCATATTCCTAATTAATCATTTTCTACTCACCTATGAATTACCCATCATTATTTTCAAGTCTCCAATGTCTCTTTCAAGTGGGTTACCTAAAGGTGAGGCTTGTGTAAGCTGGTTCTACTGTTGGCTCTACTTCTAGGATAAGTTTGGATGATTCCTCCAACTTTGATTGTAGGTATTCCCATAAGGAGCTTTGTATTGGTCTATAACATTGACATGACCTCTATTTGGTGCGAGTAGGGTGGGGCAATTGTTTACTTGATGCTCCTATGAGTAGCAGTAGGTGCAAGAAGTGGGTGGTCGCTCGGTGTCCTAAATGGCTTTCACTCCTTGTTACCCTTTACCTTCCATCTCATCAATCTTTCTTGTAAGTGTGGCTACCTTGGCTTCTAGCTCGCAGTCACTCTTCACATGATAGATACAACCTCTAGCATTGGGTGGTGTTCTTACTCTTCTAGTTTCCCTCATATGTGACTCTTCCCAACCTTTAGACAAGTTAGCCACATATGCTTAATGTTTCATGATATCTTCACCACTTTCTATCAAGAATTGCCCATTGTACATGGACTCTAGCATCTGTTTCTTGTTCATAGCCAACCCCTCATAAAAGAAATCAGTCAGCTACCATAGTCAGCCCCTCATCCAAGTTCACCCTCACCATGGTAGTCAGATTTCATAGAGAAGTTACAAAGTTTAATAGTAACATGATTGGTGACTCCACTATCAGCATACTAGGATTGATCATGGAATAGTTTGGGGTGTGACAATGAATGCAGATGCCTAATTATTTTGAGAAGGAAACACGTGGTCAAAAATCTATCATTAGTGGGAAGAGCAGTGTGTTTGATTTTATTACATACTTAGTTTGTTGGCTTGGAATTTCCTTGAGGACTTCTTGCTCGTCCATCCCAACCTCCTTTGATTTTATGTTGGCAAAGGCATTTGGAAGGTCCAAAATCATTGCAACATTCATTGGATTTATCCAACTCTTCTGGTTCAATAGTAAAGCTTAAGCTTCTTGTCATGTACTAGACACAATTCTAAAGGTAATATTAACCATTATAGAATCATTTTGATCCGAGATTAGCTAAGAGATGAAGAATGAGATCCTCATCTATTATAAGATATCTAGAAATTCCAAGATTATCAACAATTATCTTCATTTGGTGGGATATACTTCCATGGATAAGGACCCTTTATCGAGTTGTCTAGAACTAAGTTTTTAATTTTAGAACTTCGAACAAGCTAGGGATGCATACACCTAAGGATGACAATTTTTCCCAATACAAATCAACCTACCTCACCCCATCCCTATTGGGATAGTTATGGGAACTCTAAAATCAAGTATGGTAATTTTTTTAACTTCAATCAGGTTTGGGGATTTTTGCTTGCCCGCCATGAAATAATTTATTGAAATTGTCCTCGACCACAGATATTAAGCATCCCCATTTACATCACTTTGCTCTGTAGGATGTCATCCACTTCTCCTTCTTTTTTCCTTTTTCTATGACCTACCTCTTCTCTTCTTCTTCTTAGTCTATGTCTTCACTTGCCTCTTCCCTTCTCTTTCTACATAGTCTTCTTCTTCTAGTTAGATAAATGTGACTCCTTTGTTAGGAAGTATAACTAGAAATATGGGTTTGTTGTTCGATCTTCAACTTGATTGACTGATTTGTTATAGACCAAAATTGTTGTTAATAATGTTGGAACATTGCCATTAGAGACTAAACAATCCCTAATAGCAATGCCCAAAATTACTGTTTGACCAGTTAAGGCGACCTCTTTGTTTATGCATAATAAAATATTTGAAATTCAATTTGGTCTAAATCACTGCAAGTGCATAGGTCAACAAGTAATAAAGTGGATTATAAGTCCATATATCATTATCATAGGGATTGATGAGATAATTTAAAGATCAAGCACCCTTACTATTCAAGATTACAGTTGTTTGAACCTCTAGTTTAGTAAATTTAACTAACTATTATAACTGAAATAAAAGTGTTTTTGTCAATTTTTCTTTAATGAAAAAGATAATGAAATCTAAATGGATTAAAGGTTTCACTGAAATTTAATAACATCGGGAATGGGATCAGTGTTATGATCATCTATTTGCATATTGTTCAAAAATAGTATAGCCATGAGCCTGGATTTTGGATTTGCCTAAGAGAATAGTAGTATAGCCTTGGAATACCTCCTGACACTACACATTTCACGATTTAGAACACCATATTCCTAAACCAGGTCAATGGGTCTTAAACAACTACTTTTAGGATTTGATCCTCCTAAGATTTAGTTGATTTTCCTAAACCAGTACTTCTCAACCATTTCTCATAGTTAGTTGGCTTGTCCCCATAGACAGAACAACCTGAAACCTTAACTCAAAGTAATTGGTATCTCACTCTGCAATTTGGTTAGAATAATCACTCTCATATCACAAGAGCACAAACATTTTCTCAAACTGAGATGAAACCTCTAAATATTAAAAGAACAAATCAATAAGTGGTCCTTATTCCTCAAGAACACACTTCTGCTGTCACCCAAAAGGGAACCTTGAAGTAAGAGGTTAGAACATCACCTATGATTCCTCAAAGTAATACTTAGATTTCATTAGTTCTAAAAATATCAATCTAGCATACCCCTAAGGCTACTGTTTTTTACTCTTAGGATCTCACTTCTCTGTGTCACTTCGAGGGGTCCTCGAAATCATAGCATAAATACAACTCCTTTCTAGGTATACTCTATTGATACATAGAACAACTCTTTTAAAGAACGATACCAATTAGATTAACCTAATATTTAGATTATAACATTCATTTAAATACTACAAAAATGATAACTAAACACCAATCCCTTCCAAGAGAGAGCTTAGCCTTCCATAAGTGGATCACAACCTACAATGACTAGTTGATCAAACAAATTCATTGAAACTGTAATCAAAACAGAATAAAAATGGGTTCCATAAATAGTTCCAGATTCCACTCAAGTTCAAACATAAATGAAGTTCTTATACAAAGATCATAGCTCAATATTACAGCTCAGATCAACTATTCTAATCCTCAAAGATGAAAATGAAATTAAAAATAAAAGAAGAAAAATAAAAATATGTACAAAAAAAACTCAGTCTCTCTTTCTTCTCCTCTGAAGATGTTTCCCTCGATGATGGTCTGATTACCCCCTTTTATCTGTGTGCCTTATCTCTTTCTATTTATAGGCCTCATAAATGCTAGGTCAGTTGTAGCCCAAATACCCTAAATTTTTATATGTTTATTATATATTAAGGTACTAAATTGAAACCAAACTTGGGTTTAAGAAAAAAATTGATAAATTGACAAGTGAAGAAATTTAAATTTAGTGAACACGGAAATTTGGTACTAGAACAAGGATAAAATTGAAATTTGCCATAAGGGATATAAAAATCATAAAGGGAGTAGAGATGGGCCATAATAGAAATAAAACAAGTTGATTTGCAAAATTAAAAGGGTGAAGGACTTAATTGCAATATGGAGAATTATGGGAGTATAAAAGAGAGAGATAAAACCAAAATTCACATTTTGGTCTCAAATTGCCCTAGCAAAACCGTAGGAGAAGAAGAGAGCAAAGAAAGGAGAGAATAAGGAAGAGGAGAAGAAGAATATCAAAATTCAGGTATGTTTTTGCCTTGGAATCATGGGTATTTGGATTCTTAAGGTTTGGTATGGAGATTAGTTGCTCTATGGTGAGGTTTTTTGTGAAAGATCACCACGAGACCCTTAAATTGTTGAGTTATGTGGAGTAAAACCCCAAATGGTAGAAAATAAACATGGAATCATCAAAATTATATGATGTTTAGAAGAATTGATGGACCTTTGGGTGAATTCATAGGATTTTTACCTAGGGTTTTTGTGGTATGAGGTTCCAAACCACCAATACAAGTATTTTGAAGTTGTTTGGATGATTTCCATGATAATTTTTTGAGGAATTAAGGAATGGGGAGAGTTATATAAAGGAGAATTGGTATCAAAAGTAACAAAGCAAATCTGGACAATTTCAGGAACATGTGCAGTGCAGGTACGGGTGTCTGGTACACCACGAGAGGGGCAGGCATGTCTCTTAGATACGAGGTCGACTGTCTGGTCTGGAGCGATAGAATGCAACTTGTACCGATATAGGTCCAAGGTGTACCGGTACAAGTGAGCCCAAAATGCCCATAATGCTGTGTTTTTGCACCTTTAAGTCCCGTATTCGTATCCCGATTGTTTAGGGACCCTAGAAATGATTAATGGGGGTTCAAATAAGAATAAGAAAAAGTGAAAAAAAAAACGTACCGTACCTTGCCGCCTCTGCAAAGCTTCGCTTTGCCTCGACGATATTTGTTTAGTACGATTATTTGCATAACCACTAAGAGTGAAGAATTTGTATTTGACTAGGTGCGGGTGAAGATGACAACCTGACCTAGGATTGATATCGAAAAGGAAAAAGGAATCGATAATTGGTTTGTTCTATACTTGTTCTATACATTCTAGTTTGTTCTCACACGTTCTTTATTCTCATATTGCTCTCTATTTACGAAATATACATATATATCGGTCGAATGAGTTAGTATTTGAAATGTTGACAAATATCTGCATGTATGCGTATATTTGAGCTCTAATGAATTTATTACATAAAGTAAACTAATTTGAAACGTATTATTGAATGACCCAAACATGTGGGATTCACGGTGGGTCGTCATGAGGTACTTAAATGGTGTTAAATGGAAACCACATTGCTCTTGAATGACAAACGGGACGGGATTCACCAAGCGAATGCGCCGTGAATGTCAATTCTATAGCCATATGTGAAAGCTATGGTGTTAAAATGGAAACCACATTGCTCTTGAATGACAAACGGGGCTGGATTCGCAGCCAGATCTGTCGTAGATATGAATTCTATAGCCATATGTGAAATGGTAATATTGAGTGTGAAACCACATTGCTACTGAATGACAAACAGGACAGGATTCACCAACTGAATCTGTCGTGGATGTCGAATTCTATAGCCATATGTGAAATCACAAACCGAAAAGCGAAACAACGGTATTGAAAAGTGTATTTGTATAAGTATCTTTTACATTGCACAGATATTGTATAAAGGCATTATTTTGATAAATGCATGATTTATATGGAGCAATAGAATCTGAAGCGTATAGAACCACTAAGCATGAAAATGTTTAAGCGTATTGTTTTTTATGATGCTCGGGTACCAAGTGATAGACATTGAAGCAAGACCCGAGATCGAGGCTCGAGTCATAGAAGGGAGTGCGGGTATGCTCCGTCACATGCATTACTCCATTTCTTTCGAACATTGACATTTTGTAAAACAGTTTGAACTCTGAATCATTATTTTTGTAAAATGCATTTTGCTAAATGTAAGTGGTATGAGTCTTTTGAACGTGTAAATGTTTATGGGCTTGCCCAAAACGAAATGCTTCCACGTAATTACAAAATCTAAAATGAATAACACAAGCCAAATGTTTTGATAAGATAATTGAAAATGTCGGAGTAAACCGGGCTCCGGCTTGAATCACGCCCAGCGGTCGAGTGTTCGAGAGTTCGGGTCGCGACACTTTGAAAACTAAAATTTAAATAAAGCGATAACTAAAGGATTTGATTAATGGATTTAAGCAGGCGTCCCAGGTTTGGTTCGGATCCGCCAACCGGTCGGGTATGGGCTCGAGAATTCGCTATCAGATTAAGAAGAATTTGTGGGTTTTAATGGAGGCCCAACTGGGCCATTTTTGCGACAAAAGAAACAATGTCATGACATTGTAGCGCTCCGTCTTGTCTTCGAGGGCTTTGTTGTGTAGCATGACACATTTGTTGTTGTTGCTTTGCTTTCTAGAAGTGTTTGTCAGCGAAAAAGTTGTGAAATGTAGCGACATATGTGCAACACCTATGTCTTCATCTTTTGTTGCAAGCTTGTCGTGACAACGTGGCTTGACATTCTTCTTTGATGCTTATCACGACAAATTATTCATTGTCGCAACAAACTTTCTTTGCCTTCTTCTTTGTCTTTGTCGAGACAAAGCTACGAAATGTCGTGACAAAGTGTAGTTGACTCTTTCTAATAATTGTCACGACAAACTTTTCAATGTTGGAACATTCCATTCTTCCTTTTGTCCATTGTTTTGTCACGACAATCTTCTAATGTTTCCTCAGGAATCCATCTAATCCTTTGTCGGGACATATTTTTGAATGTCGCAACAATGTTTGGCTACCATTGCCTTGTTCTTTGTCACGACAAAGTTGTCAAATGTCATGATAAACTTTTTTTTGGCTTCTTCACATAATATGTCAGCGACAAAGCTATAAAATGTCGCGACATTCTGTTGCTTCCTTAAGGATTCTTGTCAATCTTTATCGTGATAGGGCTTCGATTGTTGTGACATTCATTCTTCTACTTGCCTTGAACTTTGTCGCGACAATGGTGAAATTTGTCACGATATTCAACATTTCCTGCCTTAGCTATTTTTGCTGCTTTTCTTGCTAATTTTTCTTCTTTTGCATTAAATCCCTACAAAACACCAACTAGGCGAAGATTCCATAATTTTGCATTAAATTGAACTTTTAAGCCTTAAATACATATAAAAAATGGACTTAAAAACATATGAGTTTCACACTCATCACTGCTCCCTCTAACATGGATCAACGGTACCTAGAGGACAAATATCTAGCATCATTCATTGACTCTTAACCAAAGTTTGTTTGTTCTTGGTTGCAAAGGATGAGATCCCTATATAAATTGTTAATTCCAAAACTTGTTTGCGACCATCATACTTGATCTATTGAAGTGGAAGCGACTAGTGCCCGATCTTCTCATGATTGTTATTGTGTTAGGGTTAGGGCTTCAATCTTGGTCTGATTATTATTCTCTTAAGGTTAGGGCTTCAATGTGGGTCTAGTTGTTATTCTCTTAGGGTTAATTAGGACCTCAACATTTTTTTCAGGGTGAGGTGGCCGGGGTGGGAATGGGATGGGATGGGATTGTTAGACTTTTGATAACGAGAATAAGAATAAACAATCCACCTCAGCGCGAGTTTTAGCCGAGGAGGGATTCTATGGAGTAATCATGAATGGGGATGAGATAGGAGTAACCTATCCCGAACCCATCCGTTATCATCCCTACATACACCGTTTATAGTGTTTTCCATGTTTCATGAGTAGTTGAGAGACTTACTATCTTAGATTAAATTATTTCTGAAATGGTGGACAACAACCAACATAGTAATCTCTAAACTATTGAAACCCATTTCACATAGGATGGGTTAATTACCAATTTTGCTTCACCAGACTTCTCCGTAATTGAGACCATCTTCTTTGGGATGGGTTGTGTCCCAACTAGAAATCCATCTAGGTCATGTTCTTTCACAACCCAATTGATGATATATTTTCACATAATAAAGTTTTTTTGGTCTAGTTTTACCGAAGTTGAAGGTCACGATATTGCTAATTAAGAGCTATTGTCAAGGATTGGGAAAAGTTAGTGTTGAGGAAGTTAAATCTGCTACTGTCATAGATGGAGAGGGTGTCGAGTCAACCATGAATTGATGGTGTCTGAACCTAGAAGCTTTGATACCAAATTAGAGAAAAGGATAAGAAAAAATAAAGGAACAGTTTTGAGAAAGAAGAGAGAAAACAAGTTCAACACGCTAGCCGTTTACAAACGTTTTGGTATAAGAAAGGACTAAAAGGTAAAACACGGGAATCCTTTACTGAGCAAAGATCAATATCTTTTCTAATAAAGTGAATATGGGTGATAGGATTAGGGCTAAAACTCGGGCGGGTTGGGTTGGGTCGGGTTGATAACCAAACTCGAACATGAAATCTCTAAACCCAAATATAACCCAACCTGATAAGCTCAACCCAAACTGAAATTATGAAGCTCGAATTGAGCTTAAGTTTATTTTATGTTGATCGGGTTAAACGAATTAAGTAGGGTTAGGCTGGATTGAGTTAAAAAAATTATTTAATTACAAAACTATTTGACAATTCTATATGAATTACAAAATGATTGATTTTGATGAAATACATAAAAAATGAAAAATATTTTAAATACATTAGCTTGAAGAAGGTACAATCCCATGTAATCCAATGAGGACAACAATTGAATGAAGTTATACTTCCATAGAGTTTAAATAGTTACAAAAATGATAATTGGTAAAAGGGTTTTTTTAGGACTATTATAATAGAGAAAAGTAGGTTATGGGTTGTCAATTTCAAAATAACATGACTTTAAGAATTAAGTTTTTTATAACTCAAAAACAATGTCAATTTCATAAAATATTATAGGATAGTACATTATGTGCCGACTATTTTTTCTTAGACAAATATATCATTTTGTACATCCACCTCGTACCTCAGCCTAACTAAGATTGTACCGAAGGTTCACTAAGCTCGTACCTAAAATTCACTAAGATCTTACCTTAACTTCATTAATATCGTTCTTAAAGCTCACTAATATCGTGCCTCAAATTCACTAAAGTCGTACATCAAATTCATTAAAGTCGTACATCAAATTCATTAAGGTCTTATCTCAACTTCACTAAGATCATACCTAGGTGCTGACTATTTTATCTTTGACAAAAATACCCTTTTATATCCACCTTACATGCCAATTAAGCTATTGATAAAAACAAAAAACAAAAAGAATGTAAAAAAGCAAAACTAAAAGAATGTAAAATCTATCATAGCCCTAAGCCCTCTTCGTCCTCCTCTCTACACCCATTTGTGTTCTTCTCTTTAAACCCTAAGCCAAGGTTGCATTTGAAATACGAATTGAATGAAAAGGAAGAACGCAACAGCTCCAAGGTGTCAAGAAAGCTCAAGAATGGAAATTATAAAATGAGAAACCATCATTCGCTGATTTCATTTGACAATAGGATGCGAAACCATCATTCATACATTTCATTTGACAACGAAATGTGAAGCCATCATTCATCCAGTTAGCCTATGGTAGAAGGAAAGCTATGACAAGTCTTATGTTAGGTTTTGCCCAAATTTTGTTTGATCACGGTGATTAAGAGTGCTCTATTATATATCTCATTGAATTGGGGAACCATCTTATAGGTTAGATGTTTGCCTTTTTCTATATAGACTAAAAACCCCTCAAATATACATAGTTACAAGAGCCTTACACTTCTCTTGCACCCATGTCACTTTGGATAAATTTGCTTAATTAAATAAATCTATCTTGATGTTTAGGATTTTAAATTGGGTTTAGTCTATGACTTACTTGCAAGTCTGTAGTCCTCTAGTAGTAAAATACGAATGTAAGTCCAGTATCATTCCACGATTAATAAAATTGAGATCCAATTACCCTAATACGAGTTCTATGCTATTTGGACTAAAAAGAATTTGATGTGTGAGGGTGATAAAATGATAGATCCTAGACTATTAGCCAAAAATAGAAATTGGAATAACATGAAATCGAAAATATAAAGAACAAATCTTTTGGATCTGTCACATTTCTGTGAGAAAGCTTGAAAACTATCGATGAATTACAGTAAACGATCAATTCTGCATGAAAGTACATTGCTCCTATTGTGATGGATCTGGATTTGTCGAGATTGCCTAAATGTTGCGGTTGGATTTCTCCCGTTCACTAGTTAAGTTCTTGTTTCTCTCGAAATCAAGATCGAACCAGTTACTTGTATGTATACTCTGCTTATAAGATTTGGGTATTTTACTTTTGTCAATGCTTCATACCCATCTCTTGGTGGTATTTCTTAGGATCTTTTTAACTCCTTCTCGAGTTTTGCAAAGTTCTACCACTTAATTGGTGGCTTAAATATAGGATCTATTGATTCATCCTTTCCCTTGATTAGATCTCAGCTAACACAAGGTGAGAACTCTCTTTAGATTGAGGTGAACTCTCACGATTGTTTATATTGTTAAATGTTCCCCTCAGCTTAAACTATGGCGAATGGGGTATTTATCAAAATGAACTTTAATTGACAATTCATCAATGGTAGTCTAACATACCCGCCAAATACTCTCGATTCTCAGAATCTCCATCTGTGTCACGCGGAGGGCATCCACGGAAATCGAGCAAGATACCTCCTTGGCGGGTGTCGGTACTCTTATTAGGAACTTATCGATTCAAAAACGACACCAAGTAAGTAAATCCCAACCCAAATAATTTTCTCTAGATTTTGGAAAAGACTGTAACTAATTCTAATTCAAATCCAGCAGAGTTGCGTTCCAATTACTACATTACGATTAAAGAAATGGAGTACCGATCACATACATCCACTATAATGCTAATGAGCGAGAAGAAATGGAATTCAGAAATTTGCCTAGATTTCATAAATTTTAAGGCGTAATTTAAGAAGAAAAATAACATAAATAGAAATCCGGCTCCGCTCAAGTTACGCACAGGTTCACAAATTCGAGATCGAGAAAGAATTCAAGAACAAAGAAAATAAAAAAATAAAAACTAAAATTCTACTATAGACTATACACTGAGTTCCTCTTAGTTCACTTTTGGGTAGTAGAGACGGGGCTTCTTTACTATTCTAACAGCATCACATTTATAGCTTGTCAAAAGAAAATGGGCCCAATGCAAAAAGCTCAGTGGAATTCCCGAGAAGCCCGAGTTCTTGTCACGTCGTGACCTCAAGCTGGTGTCGCACCCGGATTTCCCTTGTTTTCTCTTGTTCGATTCTGCGTCCTTATTTACTTCACATTGCGGCGGGTTCCTTGCAAGCGCGGATTAATAATTGCGTGACATCGTTTAATGGTCGCGACCTTGTTGGCTCGGTGTTTCCTCGAGTTGATGTCGCGACCGCGGTGTCACGTCGCGACCTAGTTGTCTTTCCTCTTCTGCGGTCCCAGTCGACTCGGAGCAAAGATCAGCGACCTTGTTTGTGTCATGACCTACGTTACGAGGAGTCATGACCCGCCAGATACGGTCGGGACTCCTCTTCCTTGTTGTGTTGCACGTCTCGACCTCGTCTTAGGTTGTAACTATATTTCTATTTCAACTGCCTAAGTTCTATGTTGTGACTTCCTTTTTCTGGTCGCGACCTTGTTTGTGGTCTTCTACCTTCACAGGTTTCGAATTTAAGTTGCGACCTCAAGTTGATGTTGCGACCTCTTTTGATGTTCATTTCCCTACTTCTGGTAGCAACCTCAATTCTTTATTGCAACCAATTTCTTCCTTCCAACCTCATTCAGTCGTGACCTCAAGGTGAATGTCGCGACCTCTTTTGTGTTCATTTCGATTTGCATGTAGTCGATTGCTCCAAAGTAGTTCTGACCGGGATTTCTTACGCTCAGTTCTTAGCGGTCATAGCTTTGAATGAGTGGTCACGACATCGGTTGTGATCAGCAATTAAAGTGGTCGCTGACTTGGTTTAGGCGGGACCGTTTGAAAAGCCCCGGCGGGTTGACCTCCCTTTTGTTCTTCAACTCTTAGTTTGGTTGCAACTTCAATCTCTGTTGAGACTCCAATTCCCGTTTTCATGTCGCGACCTCAACGGCACGTCGCGACCTCAAATGGAGCCCTTCATTTAAAAACTAGTTTCAACTTCATTTTCTTGCAGAGACCTTCCTTGTGGCTTCATTCACGGATCCATGTCGCGACCTTAGATTGACGTCGCGACCTTAGTTGTCTTCAATCGGCGTCGCGACATCAGCGTGGTGTCGCGACCAAAGATTCTACCTTGAATAATTCTTTTAGTCTCAACCACACTTCCTTTGTCGCAACCTCTTTCACTTGTTGCTTTGGTCATTCTTGTTACAAGCTCAACTTCAAGTCACGACTTCGCTTTTCATTTGCGACTTCATTTATGCTTATTATAAGTGATATCTTACGGTTTTTCTTTGGGATTTTCTTTTCTCTTTTGTGCTTACGCAAAATTAAATTTAATTAAAATATCCATGTTTGCATCTGAATCAACATTTATCTTGTAATATGCTCAGAAAAATGGATTAAAAATCAAATGAGTTTTTGGACTCATCATTAGAAATTAATATTTGTTTTGTATAATTCATAAGAGAATAAATGTGTATAAAAATTTTCATTTATTTTTCATATTTTGTTATTCAAATTCTGAATTACTATTAGAAATAACCTTAGTGAATATGAGGTATGATCTTAGTGAATCTTAGGAATGATCTTTGTGAAGTTGAGATAGGACCTTAGTGAATTTAAAGTACGACTTTAGTGAACCTAAGGTACGATATTGGTGAAGTCAATGTACGATCTTAGTGAATGTGAGGTGGATGTACAAAAGGGTATCTTTGTCAAAGAAAAAATAATCAACAGATAATGTATTATCCTATAATATTTTCTAAAATTGACATATTGTTATTGGGTTATAAAAAACTTATTTCTTAAAGTCATATTATTTTGAAATTGATAGCCCATAACCTACTTTTCTCATTATAATAAGATATATATATATATATATTTGGGTTCGAGTTAGATTGGATTACTCACCATTAGCTCAATTCTAACCTGAATTTAAATCGGATTGATAAATTTGAATACAAGCCCAATCCATATTACAAAAAATAGTCATCAAAGCCGCCTAGATATCAAGTGGGGCCTCGAGTTGGATCGGGTTGACACGCCAAGTTACAACCTTCAATAGGATGGGTAAAAGTAGAGGTACAAACTGAGGAAAGTGAGATTGCGCTGCAGGCCATGATTCTCTTTTTTCGAACAATAGTTAATCATCTATTCCTGATGTTATTGCGATTTAAAAAAAAATTATCAAATCATTCTTTCTCAAATAAATAAATTATTTTTGAATGATAATAAAAAAAAATTACATTAAATTATAATGAAATAATAAATGAAATAATGATTTAAAAAAATATTTTATCAAATAAATTAATTTAAAATAAAAACGAAACAAAATTATTTGATTTCCCATCAAAAACATTATTTAATAAATTAAAAAGAAATTTAATATAATAAATAAATTTGTTAAATAAAAATAATGAAATATATTAAAAATATTTATTTTTATAAACTAGATTAAATAAAATTAATAATAATTTTTTTTATAAAAGAAAAACAAATAAAAAATAATAGATACAATTTTAAAATTAGCTGGTGCCGCCAAATCAGGTGACCTGGAAGTTGAAGCTTACCCAAGGGATGCTTAGGTGTAGTGTAACCATGTTGGCATTCCTATGTAGGGGAACATGGCGAGTCAAGCTACTCATAAAACGATTTGGCGTTCGGCTCAAGTTAGGCTTGCTTAAGCTCGTTTATTAAGTTAAGCGAGTCGAAATTAAAAACTTGTCGTTTTGAAGGCTCAGTAAGTTAAAATAGTCTGGCCCGTCGTATGAGCTCGGCTCGTCGGTACCGTCAGCCCGGTAAGTGAATAGATTAGTGAATAGACTCGGTAGCCAGCTAGTTAAATATTTCGTAGACAGTACCGTGAGCGTGGAGAAGGCTTGATGCAAACCAATTTTCTCACAATTAACATGATGAATATTTTAACTATTGAACTTGATCAAGTTAATTGAACTTTTATTGTCTTATCTTTAATTTAGTTATATGTTGGCTATTTTAGATGAACATTTTCTTTAAAATAAAAATTGTAAGCAAGTAGAGCCTTACAGTGCTCGGTGTTAGGCGCTGTTAATGGCTGTCGAACTTCGTTTATTAAGTTAAGCAGTAGAGGCATGAACATCATTTTGAGAACATAAGTTCGCAGTAGAGCTAGGCGCCTCAGGCTTGACTCGTCGAGAATTCATGTGATTTGCATTGGATAGGCTCGAGCTGCTCCTTTAGCCAAGGCCAAGCAGGAGCACACCTAATACTTGGCTCCACTCGGCTCGATTACACCCTTATTCTTATGATATCCATAGTGCTTGAAGGTTTGTGTTCCTTGGAACGTGATGCTTAGTTTGGCAGCTGTAAACAACACATGAAAAAATTTATGGCTTGAATTACAAATAAAAATGATATAAAATGAAAATTAATCATTTTTCTTTCTTGAAAAGATGTTAAAATAAAAAGGGGAATTGTCTTTAAATTCAATGAAGGGATATAATATGGAAAATAGAAATTTGGTTGATCATATTTGTCAAACATACAATAAAAGCATAAAAATAAAGTAAACATGTGGAATAGTAAACCTATTTTTAAGACAAAAATGTCCTTTGTATGGCTCGGATGCTCATCTCTTCTCTCCTTTTTCTTTGATCGCTTGTTCCTCTCTCTCCTCTCTCCTCTCTCCTCTCTCATCCACACCTAACCGTGGTTGGAAATTATATCGGTATCTGTGGCTTGTAAATACTTGATATAACACCTTGCACTAATGTAACATCGTTTAAACATTAATATGACACTCTTAAAGTTATTATAAATAAATATATTTATTATAAACAAATATATTACTTATTTATTAATATTGCATACATAATTTAATTTCTTTTATATTCATAATTTTGATATTTTGAATATATTTTTTAAATTTTTTAAATTTTTATAAAATATTAAACATAAATTTAAAAAAATAAAAGTATCATTATTTTAAAATATAAATAAATTCTTTATTTTAATTTTTATTAAAATTTTATTTTAATTTTTAAAATCTATTAAATGAAAAATAAAAATTTATTTCTTACTTTTTAAATAAATTTAGATATTTATAATATATTTTATTATAAATATATTTATTTAAAATAATATTAAGGGTGTTACATTAATGTAATGTGTTATATTAATGTTTTAAGAGTGTTATATTAGTGATGTAACTCCAATGAAGGTTAGGGTGGGGACCAAGGAGAGTGGAAGGCATGATCTAAGAGAGAAGAGAGAAGAGAGAAGATATGAGTGTGTGGGCTCCATATAAGTGATATTTTTGGCTTAAAAGTTGGCTTAAAAGAGAAATTGTCTTACAAAAATACGATTTGTCTTAAAAATAATAATTAAAAGGAAATTATCTCTTCACGATTTATTTGTCAAGGGGAAAAAATTATTATTTTTATTTTAACAAATTAATTTATTATTAATTTTTTATTTTTTTACATCTATTCAGTATTACAATATAATATTTTATTCCTCACAAATATGTTTTCATGGGAACTCGAACCCTGAATTCTACCCTTCCTTATGCTCATCTAAGCTCTTAATAACTCAGTTATGTCTTATCGACATTTTCATTTACGTTTTAAGAAGATAACTTCTTTTCATTTTTATTTTTAAGTTTATTTCATTAGATAAAATTGAATATTATTGTTTAATTTAAAATGATGGGGTTTGAAATAATAGGCGCGTAGGCCTAAGATGCAAGCCCAAACGTCATGATTAAAAAGTGAACTGATTAATATAGTGACAGGCCATAATGGTATTCCCAATCTGAGGGCCGAAGCAGTACATTCTGCCGCTAAAAGATTGGTAGCCAGGAATCAGAGTATTGAGAAAACCTTTAATCTTCGCCTTGTCGAAAGTAGGATATTTATAATTATTATTATAATCATCATATTAATCGGTTTTACGATAAGGAAAGCTCTCTCATCCTAATGGGATGAATATCGTATCGTCGCCAAACAAAGGAAGGAATCTTATTTTGTAATCGTCGTGCTTAAGAAAATTATCGTGATCATCGGAATTTATAAATACAGGTCCTTTGTCGATTGAAAGGTATCTGAAATATGCATAAAACTTCGTGCTAAGCGGAGTTGATCTTACTCTTGCGAAAACACAAGCGTCAGGAGCGGCGAGCGAGCCACTGGGTCTTTGTTTCTTTGTTTTGCGAGAGGCGACGTCTGGGAATCGGCGGAGGCCGTGGAGTAATTCGGCGGCGCTCGATCTAATTCCGGTTGAAAAAGCATCATCATAAAATTTGACCACAAAATAAATAAAATATGAAGATTTTCATGATTTTATTGTTATTTAAATAATTTATATATATATATATATATATATATATATATATATATATATATTTACCCTGAGCAACCGTTTCTCAAGGAACGATTCCTCCCCTTTTAATTTTTCCCCCTTTCTATTTTTTATTTTCAGGAAAATAATCTATTAAAGGGACGATTTCTCTGTTTCTTTTTTAAGAATCGTCTCTTGAAATAATTTTCTTCCTTAAATAAATATTTAAAAAAAATTATTTTTTAAAATGATATAACATTTTAAAGGTTTTTTTCAAGCAATATTTTTAAATTTTAAAAATAAAAAAAAAATTTAAATCATTTATTCAAAAAGTGATTCTTTTTTATATGTTTCAAATAACAAGAAATAGGTCAATAAAACCGACTCAAGTGATTAAGAGCTCAATGTCACGTCCTCATTCTCTTGGACACATCCTCACATAGAAATGATATCTCTATGGGCACAAATAAGCCCCTCAAAGCCTTTATAGGAGGGAATCTTCTGGAGACTTGTGGAGCTCTCCTGGACCACAGGAGTACTTTAGAAGACCCTATAAGATTCTGGCGAAGTCCACATATAAGTGGAAGGCTATGGAGAGGTATGGAAGATGAAAGAGTTATCTAGAATCTTTCAAATGTCTCTTGTATATAGTAGAGTAGTTTAGAACATTTTTGAATTTTAAGGAATCATCCAAGGTTTTAGAGTAGAGGCCTCATTTGGCCAAGGCCCCCAACCAACCAAACAAGTGAGCTTCCAAGTGAATTGTATAGCTTCATTCATCAATAAAGCTTTCTTTCCTCTTTTAAGAGTTTTTCTTGTGAGTTCTCTTCTTCTCTTAACTTTCAAGCTTGAGTGCGAGTGCTTAGCATAGTAAGCTAGGAAAAGGGGAGGTTGATTTAGTAACTTGAGCAGGGAAGTTGTCTAAGTGTCACACGGAATCCTAGTAGAAAGACTAAGTACGTTCGTGAAATCAAGCTGGCATAGGAAGGAGAGGAGTCCAGGATTCGAGTTCAAATAGTGACAAATTTGTAAAAAAACGGAATACTATGATTAATGTAAAGTGAATAGTTATCAAAATTAATAATTTAAAAACAGTGTTTTAAAAGACGACTTTTACTTTGTTTAAAAAATAAAATAAAATAGTGTCTTCTAAAAACAATTTTTTTCCTACAAATCAAGTATTTTTATTTTCTCTTTTCCACTCAATGATAATTTAGATATTCTTTTTCTATTCAATAAAAACTACGATAAGGTTTGGAATTTTTTTTTTAATTATGGTAAGTCTAAATTTTTTTTTCTTTGAAGTAAATAGAATATTTTATTCAAACGACATGAGCTATTACATCATTTCCTAACACCTCAAGCAAGAACAGAGGTGCTTCGCTCCAAGAAGTAGATGAAGAAAGGAAAGCTGCTACTTCAGCTAAAGCTTCGGCAGCCATATTGGCTTCCCGTTTGACATGTCTTAGAGATCTACTTAACGTTTGGAACTCCCTTCTACAATCCTCAATAAGCAATATTCCAAACTCGGATATGTCTACTTTTCCAGAATGGTAGGCCTCAACAATTGTTTGAGCATCAGATTCGACAAACACATTATCCATATGAAGCTCCTATATCCACCTTGCAACCTCTCTCAACCCAGTGCTTCAGCTTCTTTCGGGGAACATATGCCATTGAGAATCTTGGTTTGACATCCTTTGACAATCGCATTTTCATCCCTTGCATGCCTAACTCAATGCACTGCCTCTCTGCTATTATCACTGCATCAACATTGCATTCGAAACTCTGTGATGGAGGTGATCTCCGGTGGACTTGGCTTATATGTTTAACCCTATGTACCTGATGAATAGCTTTTATACTCATTATTTTCATACTTGAATTTCTCATCTTGTTGATTAGGTAAGCTTTGTGGTGATAACGGGTGAAATTGGATCAAAAAAGAAGCGTAAAAGCACAAAAGGCACAAAGTTTTGAATCGTGCCAAGATCCCAACACCACCATGCCAACACCCCGCGTGGGGTTAATTCGACGTTTTGGACTTAATTACCTTTAATGAGATCCAAATGACGCAATATTTGGTTTATTAGTCGAGTTTAGGGTTTTGAATGGGGGTTGGATGTTTGGAGATGGTTTGTGAAGCTTTTCCTACAATAGATTGAAGGAAGAGACGAAGATTCTTCATCAAAAATCCAATTTTTCTCTTCTCCTCTTGATGTCTTCTTGTTTTTGAATTGCATCTCCTTCTAGGATGTTCTAATTCACTTTTTCTAGGGCTACATCTTGTTTAGACAGTTTGGGATGATTATTATGATCTTTTGGTATTTTAATTCATATATGTCGAGTATTTCCTTCTATGCTCTTAATTCTTGTGAATGTTTGGCCAATTTTCACATTTTCTTATCTTTCAATTTGAGGCTGAGAAACAATAATTGATATAGTGATCTCAATGGAATACCATTAAATCGCCATGAGATAGAGATATTCATGGGGTTGAATGTGGTTTTTAGGGTTTTCATTGCTTAATGAGTCCTAATCTATAGTTAATGCAAAGATGTTGCTAATCTGATTTTTAGGATATATTGTTGCATGCTTGAGAGAGATCAACAGGTACCTTTGTTAAACCTACCATCAACATATGGAATTTATGTCATTTGGTTAGATTAGACCCTATTGTTTTTACTTGGTTATGGTGAATTTGTAATCCTATGCCTTTATTGTTAGATTCTTAATTCTTTTTAGATTCTTGATTTTCTTGTTGATTTATGGTTCTTTAGTTTGTTCTTGGTAATTAAGGGTTTCTCTTGCAATAATAATCTCTATAGTCTAAATAAATGCATATTTTAATCATCCAAACTAAACTAACTAGGGCTATACTAGGTTAGTAATTGATAAAAATAGTCCTTGTGGGTTTAACACTTTTTATCAGCGTAAGTACTGAATTTCTTTGCTTCCTCGAACGATCAAATTTAGTTTTTCCGATAGTTATGTATTTGATGGAAAGCGGTCAATGAATATTAATTTCGAAAAATGAGCCACAGGAAATCGAATGTTCGAATAATGTATTGAGTAAGAATGCAGTTAAAATGGAATTCGTTTAAGGGGTTGTTGAAGCGTCCAACAATTTATGACGAAAATGCCCTTGTTACGAAATAGTTTTAAAAATATTCCTTGTAACCTAAATTTTTCTAAAGCATGTTCATGATAGGAAATAAGTTTAATTAGAGTATTCTATGGTCAATTTTATGATTGGACGATCATGGAATATTTTAGGAGTTTTTATCGGTATAGGGGTATTATTTTCAAGGAGGGCATTTAGGTCATTTAATGAGTAAGCCTGATCTAAGTAAGCAAGCAGAACGATAGAATTAGTTGCCATGTAGCTTGGTGATGCATGTGATTAGAATGGACCTATGAGAGCATTTGTCTAAGTATTTAGCAACTTTGGTTAGTTGATGAGTTAAACTTAACTAAAGTTAAAGAGATATTTGTGTTAGCTAACCATGAGAGTTAGTTAAGCCTAACTATGGTTTAAGTTAGTGGGATTTTATGGAGCATAAAGTTGTCTTGGTTTCTTTTGGACTATATGGTTACATATGGACCAATTAGAATGCAAGGATGCTAACCAATGGCATGTTGTTAATTTAATGATAATTGGAGGGCAAATTAGGCATGAAAAAGTGTCATTAAAGTGCATTGGACTTGTCTTTTGGGTGCATACGGGTGAAACCAATTAGAGAGGCAAAAGTGGAGCAAAAAGGAAGCATGCAAGGGAGAAAATTCCGCAGCCCCTTTCCAAGAAATTCAAGTGATTAAGTAGCAATTTGAGTCCGTTTCAAAGTGTTCATCATGTCCGTGAAGTGCCTAGATCAAACCTAAGTGAAAAATAAAGTTTTAAGGTGAGATCACTTCCTAGTCTATGTGAATTTGAAGAAGGTTAATGGAGGAAATGATTATATGTGGTGTAAATGAGTTTCTTGGCATGTCTTCTATGGAATTTGAACAAGAGATTTCATTGGAATTCAAGTTAACACCAAGACACCAAAACTATTACGGTAAGCAATTAGGGTTTTATGGATTATTTATCTAAACCTTCAATTGAGTTATGTTAAGGCTTTAGCTATTAAATTGACATGATTCTAGGTTGATTTTGCTAAGAAATTGAAAAGAAAGAATTAGATTATAAAGTTGTAAATTTAGGTGTGTGGATGTTAATGGAGTAGTTGTTTGATTGGTTTAATTGATTTAATGACATTACTTGAATATTTGAAGGAATTAATGTAATTAAAAGTTTAAAAGAAAATGAGATATAGCATGGAGAGGGTTAGGCCATGTAACACCCTGAAGTATACTCTAGTCGTTTTAAACATAATTAGGGTATATTATAAGTGCATTTAGAAATTTTTCGAAATTATTATTTTGCTAAGTGAGAAAATTCGAAACTCGGAATTTGTACAAGATACAAGGGTAACTTTGTAAATTTCCAATTAAGGACCCAAATGACATAAGAAGAAAGATTGTATGCCAAAGTAGGATTTTGATAAGTTAAATTGAGAATAAGAGATAGATGAAGGACCTAAATGCAAAACAATGGGGAAAAAATTCCAAAAATGAGTTAAGCCAAACATGGCCTTAACTCCAAAATGAAGATAAGACCAAATTGTTCTCTCATTTTAGGAGGAGAAGGGCTCCTACATGAAGAAGAGAAGAAGAGAGAAAGGAAGAGAAGAAGAAGAAGAAGAGGAAAGGTATGGATGCTATGACGATTTTGTATGGAAACTATTTGAGTATGGAACTTGTATGGATATTAGTGGTTCCATTCCTAGGGTTTAGTTAAGAATTCATCATAACCCTAGATGTCTTGAAAGTTGGGTTGGTAAAACCATAATTTGTATAAGATGAGTAGGAATCCTCCCTTTGGGTATGGATTTTTGGTTTATGAGGTATGGATACCTATTTGGGTGTTAGGAAGTTAACCTAACTTACAAGTATTTGAGTTTGGGTTTGGAAAAACCTAATTGAGAAATCTCTATGTTTGGTTTTTTGGTTGGGATACAGAACACTTAGGAGATGTTTTCACGCAAGTATATGAGGTTTTTCTTTTGTTTTTGGTTGGATTTTTGGAAAGAGGCGAAATCCCGACCGTTGGGCAATGTGTCGGGGTCTGCGCCGCGGCGTAGGGACCTCAGCGCGGCGTGGAGTCCGCGCCATGGTGTGGCATGTTCTGCCGCGGCGTGGCTGGAGGAGGATTGGCGGTCGGATGCAAGTAACAATTGGCTCGTTGTGGCGTAGCGATCTTTATATCTTGCGGCGTGGCTAACGTTGGCGTGAATTTTTGTGTTTGTTTTCCTATTCCGTTATTCCGAGGACTCGTCTATTGGACAAATGAGGACCCTATAAGTGAATGAAAGGGTCCATATATGTTTGTAAGGTAAAATAAAGGAAAAATTAGACCGTACATCGCCACCTCGGGGAAGCGAACTGTAGTTGGCAAACTTAAGGTCCCTATGATAAGATAGTAAGTTCCTGAACACATATAATTTTAGGGCCTTACAAGATCGGGTATTGAATGGCTGACACCTCTATTACGTGGAGCTTGAAGCATTGTATAGTACTTCGATGCTACGATTAGTCTTGTGATACTCGGCCAGGTGCTTGGCACATTTAGTACTTCGGTACTCGATTAGTACTTGATTGCTCGATTAGTGCGACAACACTCTCTATCAGTGCTTTGACACTCTTGCTTTGTGCTACGACACCTCAATACTGGACTGTACCTTCGAGGTACTTATTGTGTTCTGTCCTACTCATTCCTTATTGCTGGTCTAGGTAGTCAAACAGTTATATGATAAGAGTCTGAATAGTGAATAAGAGTAAAGTAATGTACATCGTTCTGCTCTTAATGTACCTACGGGTCCCTCTGTATAAGTATAAGCTCTGAATGTACCTACGGGTACGTCGGTACAAGTATAAGTTCTATAGTACCTACGGGTACCTCCGTACAAGTATAAGATCCGTAACTCCTACGGGAGATCCAAATAAGTATAAGTACGAGTATGTGTCCTTCGGGAAATCTGAACAAGTATAGGTTTGTTATAAGTACAAGTAAGAGTATAAGTTTGTTATATGAATCCATGGAAAATTTTGATATCTGCTACTGTTATATGCTTACTGTAAGTGCGTATCAATGCATGTGTATATGTATAAGTTATATGTTTCCCACTAAGCGTAAAGCTTAGCATGGGTTTTAATCCGTGTAGGTCTGAAAGGAGGGCGTCAAGCGATCTTCCACATCTTGCTTTAGACGAGCACACTTGTAGGGGTCCATCACCTATAGGTTTTGCGCTCTGATTATGTAAATGTAAATGTACATTTTTTGTATATGTATATGTAAATAGGACTTAGGACTTTATGTATTGACTCTGTAAACACCACTACAATGGTAGTTTTATTTTGTATCTTTGTATATGATATTTTGATTCAGTTATAAGACTTAGGCCCGCCAATGTCTAAAAAAAAACAAGTAAAGAGTCCCAAGACAGTCTCGAACGCCTCTTCGTCCGCCTAGGTGGGGGTCAAGGGAGTGATAGGCTAAGAGAGGGTTTAATTGGAAATGCATTGGTTTGATTTAGTTTAATTGAATTAATGGCATTAGATGAATTGTTAAATGTAATTGTTGAAAGAAAATGGAAGAAATTGAAGAGATAATGATGAATGTGGGATATGTAGGTTTCGGCCACCCTAGGAAAAGTATACAAAAGTTGAGTTTCAATTGATTTTAATCAATTGGATGTGATTAAATACTAATGGAATTATATTAGAATTAAAGTTTTAGGAAGAAGAATTGGTTAGGTATAGTAAATTTTACTAAAGGGTGAGAGAAGAGCATTATGGGTTTTTCACTTTAAGCATGCTAATGGTTTGATTTAAGGCTTGTAATGATGTTGTCATGAGCCTTGATTTAATTGGAAGTAAATTGGATAAGATGAGATTAAGTTGAATAAGAAAATGCTTAAGGGTTGCTTTTTAATTTAATAGAAAGTTTATTATAGTTAATGGTTTTAATTGAACATGATTAAGGTATGAATGTTAATGGATTTTTTTGGATAATGTGACTTGTAGGAGGAAAATGATTAAGGACAAAGGTGGAGGTGGAAAGTTTTTTTAAAGGAGGAAAAAGTGCTTAAATAACTAAGGTGAGGGAAAATGTAAATGTTTATGGAAATATATATATATATATATTAATGTTTACAAATGTGGTTTTCTTGACTTTAATTATGTTGAGAAAATATGAAATGATTATGGTTCTCATAGTTTTATAACGCATGATTATGGTTTCCATATTAAATGAAATATTTATGAATATATATTCTCTCTCTATATATATATGTGTTTATATGAAAATGTTTATAACTGAATCCATGGTTACCCTATGTTACAAAGATAAAGTTAAAGGAAAGTCGACTAAAGTGTTTTAAGTATGCATGGTACATGGGAAAGGGATATGATTTTTTTTTATAGAGGGAAGGGAAGAGTGATGCATATCGCCATGCATGTGAAAAGTACAAAAAGGTTACCAACACGCGATGTGATTTATTCCATAGTGTAATGGTATCTAAAAGAAAGGCACGATTTATCGGAGGTTCCTTTGGGCCATCGGTGATCGTAAGACTGTTTCATCGGAGGTTCTTTCATGGGCCAACGGTGGTTAACGGTAGGTGGGTTCCATCGGATATAACAGATTCAAAAAGGAAAATAAAGTAAAGTAAATGTTTATTAAAATAAGATATTTATACAACTGTTTTACACATTGTATTTGAACTATATCTGGAAATATTATTTTCCTATGAACTGTACTCTCACTAAGCTCCTTTAGCTCACCCTCTTTCCAAATGTTTTATAAAATGTTTTAGGGGCAGAGACTGACGAGCATTTCGAGCATTCTCAGGCACATTGACACTTCCGCCTCAGGCGACGACTACTTTTTGAAAATGTATAAACCTTTTTGTAAATAACTACTTGTACACCTTTATTTTGTAATGTATATATGTTTTAAAGAAATGAACTATGAGAGCTCTAATCCTCCGTGTGGTAGAGGTACGTAGGCGGTTGGGTGTAATCCCCGACTCGAGCCCAACAGTTATAAAAATATTGTTTATATTTCTATGGTGTTAAGAAAATGATTTTAAATTTTAATTTGAAATTTCTTGTGGTGGACTTGATGTCCCGTAGTTGGATGTGGAGTAAATAAACATTTTTGGGAGTGTAAAATATTTTATTGCAGGTGTTATAAATTGGGAAATGTCCGAAAAACAGAGGAAACTATGCCCGATTTTCGGCAAAATGTTTAATCTTTATAAAAAGGGTCTAATGTTTAAAAGAAAAAAATAAAAAATAAAAAATTTCCACCATGTTTAGTAAGGTTTTAATGGAAAGAATAAATGTATAAATGAGTTTGCTCCACGGATTCACTTTTAAAAAGAGTTTAAAAGAAATGTTTTCTCAAATCCATAGGAGTGCCGGGAGGGTCCCTCGGGTTAGGAAGAAGAAATCCGGGTTGGGTCCCTTCAATCACTCTATTACTTATTCATGACACGTGCACTTGAGTGTAAGAAATCGCACATGTTTTTAGCACCATTGTCGAGGACTATGTAAATTCTATTAATATTAATCGAAATAACTTTGTCTTGCTTCGGAAATAGTTTAGTAGTATTTTTTTTTATTCGGCACATGTATTTCTTTGTTATCGATTATTTTATTTGTTTATTTTAGTATCACATTTGAGTTTTTGTTTTGCTTGTTTGTTCTTATTTTCTGCAGATTCCTTTTTTTAGTAGTAAAGGTGATTATGTAGAGAGTTGTTTCCATACGATTCCGACGTAGAACACAAATTTTGGAGAGCCAGAAGAGGTCAGAGGATTTTTAACAATAAGTTAGAAGCAACCATGAATGAGAACAATCAAGAAGTGGTTGAGAATGTCAGGAAACAGGCCGACATCAATCCTTGGGTTGAGAATCTATTGCCATCTTTGAGAGACTATGTAGTGCTACCAATAGGGGTTCAATCAACGATTCGAAGACTAGCTATACAGGCAAAAAACTGAGTTGAAGTCAACTACTCTATAATTGGTTCAGAATATTCAGTTTACAAGGCTACCAAACGAGGACCCGAATGCCCATATCTCAAACTTCTTGGAGGTATGTAATATAGTCAAATATAACGGGGTCTAGGATGAGGCAATTCAGCCACCTCTTCTCGTTATCATTAAGGGATAGAGCAAAGTTTTTCCTACCAATAAAGATTGAAAAGCTACACATGGAACTACATAGTTTTGCACAGTATAAGGGTGAGCCTATGCACGAGGCTTAGGAAGATACAATGAACTACTGAGAAAGTGATGTCACGCCAACAAGCCTAACCCGACGGTGAATCGGATCAGGAGCCGTGGACCGCATGAAATCATTTATCAAAATACATTTCATATAAACATACATATATATGAATATATGATATCATTAGTATGAGAAATATACATCATATCATTTCAAGATGACCCATATCTATTCTTTAGTACAACATATTGATACAAAATGGCATTTCATGCATTTCCACAACATTTACAAAATATTAATGGAGTTCACCCCCTTGCTATCCATAAAAAGTTAAACATCTTTGATTTACACAAAAATAATCACATAACATCATGAAATGAAGTGGTATGCATGAAACAGAGCATTTTTGTATACTTCGAACTGTATGATAGTGACTCTATGCTCGGTGGTCTTCAATCTTGTGACTATCTACACGGTATATGCGTGTGAGAAATCAACGCGTTAATCATTTTCATACTTAGTAATTGTTTATATTTATATTCTCATGTCAGACAATCAACACAACATATATATATGTACATATAAATAATATTCGGTTACCGGTATACATTACTCGTCACAACTACATTCAACATATTTTTCCAAACAACATTTCAGCATACTGCTCATGTGATCAATGCAATATATATATATATATATATAACATTTTATACTATTTTAACATTCATTCATTTTATCTTGCATATAAAAAACACGATAATTCACATCTTTCTTGCTCTCATATACTAGTATTTTCGTCACAACACAATTCAATCGTTTATTAATAATTTGCCCTTAAAATGAATCTAACCAAAATTTTCGGTGCAGAGGATAACGGAATCATCGACACGGTCTCGCTGGGCTGGTAGCCGGTTTAACACTTTTAATAACTCAATATTGTCCTGTTGGGTTACGGACTGGTTATTTTTACATTACATTTGTGTGCACACTACTGATACTGTCTCATTAGGCAACAGATCGGTATGTCACTATAAAACATATCATTCACAGTACTGCTACATTTATCCTTATTGGTATACCAATCTATCCCTAACTCGAATATGACGGCTAACATTCTCTTAAGGGCATTAATAATTAGACATAGTAAAAGTTGCTAGATTATATTCAGGAATTCCCGCAAATACTTATAAGTTTACAGCAATATACCTACTTTACCACTGCATGTTATATCCGATTAACCCATTTTAAAACCAATTTATTCCAAATCATTGATTACACTTTAAAAAGTTACACATAATCTCATAGAAACACTATCTCGCATTTGGCCATAATCCAACTACTTTTTCTTCATTTTAGCTCACTTAACACATGAGTTTTACGCGCTATTTGAATTACACCAAACCTTTAATAGATTTGGAAACATAATTTAAACACATACATGCAGTAATTTTTCACGAAAACCGAACCATACATGTGACGTCCCAAAAATACCCTAGAATTTTTTTTTTATTTTATTATATATTCCGGGTATAAATTGAGCCAACTTGTGTATTTTTTGGGAATTGTTAAATGAATGTTGATTAAATTATTATATGGCTAAAATCCAAATGCAAATATTAAATGCTAAAATAAGAAATTAATTGAACCTGGAAATAAATCCAAGTGAAAAAGGGCAAAAAAAATGGAAATTGTGAAATAAGGACCTAAGGGTCATAAGTTAGAAAGAAGAAATGTCTAAGTGTGATTAATGAGAATTTAAATGTAAATAGAGACAAATAGTGAGCAAGCTAGCAATTAGGAGAACTTAAACCCAAAAATGGATTTTTGAGAGAAGGCGAGAACAAGGCCCTAATGTGACCATGGATGTTTAAGACCAAAAGTGGTCTTGGAAGCTCAATTTGAGTAAAACGGTTTGAGAGAGAGGGGAAGGGAGAGCTAGGCTTGCAAAGTGAGGAGGTTATGATTCTTGCTCCATTAAATCAAGAGTTTAAGAGATCAAGTTGAAGAAGAAAGCTTGTCATTGAAGATTGAAATGGATTTAAGGTAAGAAAAACCAAACCTTAACCCCTTTCTACTTTTGTTTGGGTTTAATAAAACCCCAAATGTGGTATAAAAGTGTTCTTGGATGGTTTTAGTTCAGTTTGAGATTGTTTTGCATTGTTTAGATTGGTTTGGATTGGTTTGGAGGAGTGTTTGTAAAAAGGGAAAATGTTGGGTTTTCAAATGAAATGCTGTCAAAATTTTGTCAAGACCCCTGTTCTTGTTTTGGATATAGATTAAGTTATAATCATCCCAATGAAGTGATTCTAATTGGTAAAGAACCATAAGAGATAGGTATAAAAATTTATAGAAGGGACAAGGAGAAAATTGTAGCTCTAAGGCTCCCAAATATGGGTTTAAAGGTGAGCTCGGGTAGCTCACGGGTTATGCTATATTTTGGGTATTGTTATAGTGTTTTGGCCATAAGTAGAGTTTCACTCATCCATATTGAGTGACTAAAATTTTTGGGTAAAATAGAATTCTAGGGGAATAATTTACTTGAAGGAAGTGTATAAAAATTGCCAACCCCAGAAGTGCACAGGGATTTGTCGAGTGGAGCTATGTCTAAGAGCAGTCGATTACGCACACCAGAGTGGAGTATTTGGATGTAAAATGCAATAACTTGAGTTTTGGTGATCCAAATTGGATGATTGAAGTTGGAGAAGAAACCTTAGAACCATAGCTTCAAATGCGTAGAAGGAATCATTACCAATATATGGAGTTAAGATCCCTGAAATTGGGAATAATAGTAGGTAACCAAGTGAGCTAGGCATACTGACTAGTTTGGCATTAAAATGTCGTAACTTGAGTTTGGGTGATCCAAATGAGATGATTCCAATTCCTACTAAAAATAGAGTCATAGAGATAAAATTTTCTTGAAGGAAGCATGAGAAATATTATGGCTCATGTGTCCCCAGAAAATTTTGCAAGTGAAAAGTGTCAATTTAGACAAAAGCTTGACCCAAAAAACTCCTAAAATAACCTACTAATATGTGATTGTCATTGTATTTGAATAAGAGGTACAGCGTGGGAAAGCCCGCATTGAAGTCGAGATTCCAAAGATCGGAATCACAGTGACGATTTTAGTTTCTTATATCTTCTCCTATTTTCGTTTCAAGATTTGAACTATTTGTTCTAAATGCATAAGAAAAGCATATTGAATTGTTTTAATTGATTTGAAGAAATTGATTGTGAAATGTTTGCAAATGAAAGTAGCATGAGTATTGAAAATGAGCAGTTTATACAAATGTACATATTATCTTGTCTTTTGCTATAAAAAGATTTGAGCATATAATTGAATGTGCTTAGTTTAGTTCATATGAAGGATAGATTGGTATACTGATAGAGGTCGAGAATACTTGATCTTTGCGAACAATTATATTGATGTCACTTCGATCAAGCGATGACAAGAGTTATATCGGTGGTATTTCACTAATTGATTTTTTTAATAACTAGTCAGCAGCCAATGGATGATCTTGTGTTATAAAACGATCTTTTTATACCGACTGCGGCCCAGGAATGGAGTGCGAGTGATTCCAATATCTTGTATATTGAAAACATAGTTTAAATTTGTTAAGGGCAAAACTGAATTGAATTGATTTGAGATTGTGACATATTGGAATTGAAAAGCATGATTGCGAATTGAAATGAAAAGAGTATTGTGAAATACATGATTTGATTATCAATGACTTATTGCATATGGAAGTGTATATTTAGTTTGATCGATGAACCATAAATGATTGTATATGAAATAAGTATATGTATTGTGATGACATTGGTCATCAAAAGATGCGAGTTTGTTTAGTAAATCTGCATGATTTGATTTAAACTGAAACCGAGAATGGAATTGTATAGAACCACTAAGCATGAAAATGTTTAGCGTGTAGTTTTATCTATGCGCAGGTACCGATTGAACAAGAGTGAAAAGCAAGATCGAGGAGTGTCGAGTCATAAAGAAATAATTGCGAAGTATGTTTCGACATATGCATTCACCCCATATCTCTTTTTGAACATTGATATTTTGTAAAAACAATTTCAACTCTGAATATATATTTTGTAAAATTTGAAAAGGCTTGATATGCCTTTATAGTAATTGTACTTTTGCATGAATGAAATGAAATGGGCTTACCCCTTTAAATATGCTTCCGCATATTTGAAAAATATTTATATCAAGCGAGTGTAGCGTTACAGCGTGTTTTGATAAATGATTTTGATAAGGTGATTGAGTGACATTAGGAGGCAGCCGGACTCGGTTCGGACCGGAGTCGAGAGCGGGTCGGGCCGAGAAAATGGGTCACTACATTTATTTTGGTATTAGAAATTTAGGTTTAGGCGGTTCTGAGAATGATTTTGAAAATTTTTTTGAATGATTTTGAAATTGTTTATAACATACATTGCATTTGCATATAAAGGATGACGTGACTCTGATGAGTATCTTGCTGGTCTTAATAGGTGAAACATGGATACAAATCCCTTTAGGGTTGAGGATGACCAAGGGAATCGTTAAGACAGTCCTGCTAGTGTGGAAGGTGGGCAAGCGTCCCATGCTCCACCAATGAATGAACCGGAACTTGTTGTAGGGGGTGCTATTGATATCCTCCAGCAGTTAGATCAGGCGTTACAAAGAGCAGCACAACCAGCTGCGGTTACCCCTCAACGATCAACCATTGAGAGGATGGCAAGGTATCGACCGATAGATTTTATGGGACGGAAAGAGGATGAGCCCTCTATGGCAGAGAATTGGCTCAAAAGGATCGAGCGAATGCTAGTGCAAATGCATTGTACACCGAATGAGAGTTTGGAATGTGAGACTTCCCTACTACAGGATGAGGCTTATTAGTGGTGGGTTTCTGTGACCAGGACCTCACCACCAGAGAGTATTACATGGAAGTTCTTCTTGGATGAATTCAAGAAGCATTATGTGGGTCGCATCTATTTGGTTAACATGAGAAAAGAGTTTCATAATCTGAGACAAAGACAGATGAGTGTCATAGAATATCAAAGAGAATTCACACGGTTGAGCAAGTATGCTCCCAAGATACTTGTGAGTGAGAAAGAAAAGTGTTGTAGGTTTGAAGACGACCTTAATGACCATATTCGGGCCCATGTCACATGATTTTTCCAAAATTGTGACATGTGCATTGAATGTGGAAAGAGTAAAGAAAGAGGAAAAAGAGAGAAAAGATAAAAGACATGGAAAGAAAAATCCCGGTTAGTCCAGTTCACAACAACAACAAAGGAAGAGATTCAGGGGACCATAGGGTTCCAGTCAACCTACAACTCAGGCTACCGATAGGAATACTACTCTACTTTTGGCATCGTCAGTTGCGAGTGCACCAGGAGGTGCTTCTAGAGGATAGACTGCTCCTCATTGCTCCCATTGTGGGAAAATTCATAAAGGAGAATGTTGGAGACTTACAGGTGCTTATTTGATTTGTGGATCAAGAGGCATAGGCGAGATTACAAGGCTCGTTCATTTACGGCACCAGGCCCGGGTGCAAGCAGTGGCACGAGAAGGCAACAAGAGTGTTGCATCATAGGAAGTGTTCGAGGCAGGGACACACGAGACCTTGGGTGGGCAAGATGGTCGTGCTCCAGCTAGAGCATATGTAATGAAAGCAATGGAAGATCTGACGCTCGAGATGTGATAGTTAGTAATTTCCAAATCTTTGATACTATTGTACATGCATTGATTGACCCGAATTGACCACTCATATATTTGTACGAGACATACCTAGCATGAAAAAAATTTACCGAGGAGTGGGCCAGAAATTATGACATCTTGGTGGCCGAACCCACATAAAGCATAGTGTTATTGTGAATAGAGTGTATAGAGATTACTTGTCAGAGATCTGAAATTATGAGTTTTCTTGGGGATTTGATCGTTATCCTTTAAGGAGTTTGATGTGATTTTGGGGATGGATTGGTTGTCCCAACACCAAGTGATGGTGGATTGTAGAATGAAAAGAGTGACCTTGAGAACGCCGAATGAGGATGAAATAATTTTCATCGGCAAGAGGTCAAACCACCTCTCTAATGTGATATCCGCAGCCACTGCTAGAAAAATGATGTGAAAAGGATGTGAAGCCTACTTGCCTTATGTGATTGATATAATAAAGGCAAGGCCTAGTGTATTTGATATACCTACCGATAGTGACTTTTCGGACGTGTTTTCGGAAGAGTTGCCAGGATTGCCTCCACGGAGAGAGATTAAGTTTGCTATCGACGTTGTACTGAGTCACCACAGAGCATCCATTATACACGTGCGAATGGCTCCAGCGGATAAAAGGGTGAAGCTTCGATTCGCGAAGCTGCTTTAGAAAAAGGGTTTATTGACCAAGTGTGTCACCTTGGGGAGCTCCGTGCTTTTGTTAAAAAGAAAGATGGTACACTTCCGTTATGTATTGATTATAGACAACTGAACAAGTTGACAGTAAAGAATAAGTATCTGTTACCCAAAATTGATGATTTGTTTGACCAATTGAAAGGTGCAAGTATCTTTTTGAAGATTGACTTGCGATCTAGGTATCATCAGTTGAGAATTAAAGATGTGGATGTGCATAAAACGGCGTTTAGAACGCGATATGGACATCATGAGTTCCTTGTAATGCCGTTTGGTTTACAATTGAAGGGGTAAAATTTTCTTAAAGGAATCATGAGCAAATTATGACTCACGTGTCCCCAAAAAATTTTACAATTGAAGGGGTATCGGGTAGATATAAACCCTGACCAAAAAATCCTAGAATAACCTACTAATATGTGATTGTTATTGTATTTGAATAGAGTGTGACGGGAAAGCGCGTGAGTCGAATTAGAAGATCGGAATCAAGCGGCGATTTTGACAATTTTTATCTTCTCCTCTCGTTTCAAGATTTGAACTATTTGTTCTAAATGCATTAGAAAAACATATTGAATTGTTTTAATTGATTTGAAGAAATTGATTGTGAAATGTTTGCAAATGAAAATTACATGAGTATTGAAAATGAACCGTTTATACAAATGTACATATTGTCGCAGCATGTTTGCTATAAAAGATTTGAATGCCCTTAATTGAATGTTAACCGTTTAGTTCGTATGAAGGATAGATTGGTATACTAATAGGGGTCAAAATAGCAGTACTGCGAACAATTGTATTGATGTGACACTCTGATCAGCAGCCTAGCGGGACCGTATCGGTAGTGTTTACTAATTGATTTTTTTTAATAACTAGTGTTGTGAGGCCAGAGTACTCTGTTATAAATTTATTTTTAAATTTGTTAAGGGCATGTCCCAGATTGAATTGATTTGAGATTGTGACAAATTGAATTGAAAAGCATGATTGCGAATTGAAATGTAAAGAGTATTGTGAAATGAATGATTTGATTATCAATGACTTATTGCATATGGAAGTGTATATTTGGATTTTATCAATGAACCATAGCCGGTGTATGAAATAAGTATATGTATTGTATTGATGGTGATCATCCAAAGATCTGAAAGTTTGTTTAGTAAAGCTTTGCATGATTTGATTTAAAAGTGAAGCGAGAATGGAGTGTATAGAACCACTAAGCATGAAAATGCTTTGCGTGTATTTTTATCTATGCACAGGTATGGATTGAACAAGAGCGAAAAGCAAGATCGAGGAGCGTCGAGTCATAAAGAAAGAATTGTGGAGTATGTTCCGACATATGCATGCACCCCATTAATCTTTTTTGAACATTGATATTTTGTAAAAACAATTTCAACTCTGAATATCTATTTTGTAAAACATTTGAAAAGGCTTGATATGCCTTTATAGTAATTGTAATTTTGCATGAATGAAATGAAATGGAAGCACCCCTTTAAAAACGCTTCTGCATATTTGAAAAGGATTTTATGCCAACTGAAGTGTAACGCTACGACGTGTTTTTGATAAATGATTTTGATAAGGTGATTGAGTTACATTAGAGCAACCTGAACTCGGTTCGGACCCGCCAAACCGGTCATGTCAGGAAAGGGGTGCTACAATACACACCAATACACATTCAACTACACATGATTCATGCATTAGCATACATTGCCTTCCCTTTTTCATGTTAATCCACTTGAGAGATCAATTAGCAACACAGGCCAATTTATTTATGGTTCAAGCCAGAAGCACACATGCAGATTTTATATCAACACTTCAGGTTTGATGAAAAAATAAACACAACACTGAAACAAGAAGAGAAATGTGAAGAACAAACCAAAAGAGTTACCGATTCTTCTCTCCTATTCTTTGAATTCCAATTTTTGCTCAGGTTTTATCATCACCAGCCCCTAATCCATCACAAATACGTCACAATCAAAGAACAAACAAAGAAAAATCAGTCGTGAATGCTAGGGTTTCTGGTTAGGGTTGAATACACCTTCACTTGTAAAATTTTTTGGGAACAAATGAGCAATATTTTACCCAAACTTTCTTCAAGAAAATAATATCTCTATGAGTCTATTTTAAGTAGAAATTGGAATAATCTCATTTAGATCGTTACAACTTAAATTATGGCCAAAACACCAAAACTGAACCAAAACAAAGGATAACCTAGCAGCTTACCCATATTTTCACTTCAATCTCAAAACAAGGGGACTTAGGGTCCGTTTTTCATCTTGGTACCTTCTATAATTTTGTACATTTACCTCTTAGGGTTCTTTGAAAACTAGAATCACTCAATTTGGATGACTAATGGCCAAGTTATGGCTAAAACAAAAACTTGACACAACCTAGAAATTTTCCCGTTTCTAGACTCTATTTTGGTCCATCTCGGAAACACCAACATAGCTGCTCTTTATGGACTGCTTTAGGTCTCTATTATTTAGAAATTTTCATCCATGATTCTTATGCACCATCTCAAATTGGAATCATCCAATTTGGAGTTCAAGAGGCCAAGTTATGGCCAAAGCAGCACATGGAACAAGGAAAAAATAACTTTGACACCAATTCCTTCCAAAACCTTTAAATCTCTTTTACACTTCTTGGTCTTTAAGACTAAGCCAAACAAAAGAATCAATACAACTCCAGTCAAGAACCAGTACAGATGGAAGAGTTAGGTTCTCACTAGCCTGTAAGTGAGTTAGGACTTTCCTAACAATCAAAAGGGAGAATCCATACCTTGCTTTCTTCTTAAAACCTTCCCAAAATTTTGAACAAATGGAGAATAATCACAAACAATGGCTTTTCTCAAGAACCCATAACCTTAGCTCTCTCCCTTTTCCAAAACATGAAAAATACCCATTCTAAGACCAATTTTTGGTCTTATCCTCTCATCCATTACAAGGCCTTGTTTGGCAATCTCATTTTGGCTTTCACTCTCATTTTGCATTTTAGTCCTTCTATTATTCTAATTACACTTCACTTATCAATATTTCTATCACCTAAAACCAATAACATAAAAAATAATGATAATAATAATAATGGCATAAAATAATATAAAGTAAAATAATAAAACAAAAAGGCTATTTTTGGGATGTTACAACTTCTCCCCACTTAGGAGATTTTGTCCTCAAAATTACCTTCAGTGAATAGTTGTGGATATTGCTGACACATAGTTTCTTCACTTTCCCATGTGGACTTGACTAATGGGATTCGTTTGTCCCTCAATTTTTTGACTTCTCGAGCCAAGATCTCTATGGGTTCCTCTTCGTATGTCAAGTCCGGGTGAAGCTTAATAATCTCCGAAGAGACCACGTGTGAGGGGTCTGACCTATACCTCCTTAACATTGAAACATGGAAAATGTTAAGGATCCTTTCCAACTCTGGAGGTAAGGCTAACCTATATGCCACTAGACCAAATTTCTTGATCACTTCATACGACCCAATGAACCTAGGGCTCAATTTGACCTTTCGCCCAAATCTCATGATCTTCTTCCAAGGATAAACTTTCAAGAACACTTTCTCGTCAATCTCATATTGCATGTCCTTTCTTTTCAAGTCGGCGTAAGACTTTTGTCTATTTGCGACTACCTTTAATCTTTCTCTGATCATTTTCACCTTCTCCTCGGTCTCTTGGATCAAATCGGAGCCGATAACTTTCTTCTCACTTAGCTCTGTCCAACACTGTGGGGTCCTACATTTCCTTTCGTAAAGACTCGTAAGGTGCCATTTCGATACTCGATTGGAAGCTATTGTTATACACAAATTCAACTAGACAAATATGTCTATCCCAACTACCCTCATAGTTGATCACACAACTTCTTAGCATATCCTCTAAAACTTGAATAACTCTCTCAAATTGTCCATTCGTCTACGAGTGGAAAGCCATGCTTTAATTTAGTCGAGTACGTAAAGTCTCTTGCAATTTTCCCCAAAATCTCGAAGTGAACCTCAGATCTCTGTCTGAAATGATAGACACTAGATTCCCATGTTGTAAAACCCGGGAAAATTAGAAATTTTCAAAAAATGAAAAATTGATAATAATAATAATAATAAATTGTCAGAATGGTTCAGGGAAGCCTATAAAATTCTCTAGATCCAAGATGAAGAAATAAACTGCGCTGTTAAATTCGTCTTGCGAAATCCAATGACCCAGAAAAGTTTAGTTGAATTCTAACACAGTCGGAATATTTTTATGATTTTTTGGGTGATAAGTTGTCAATGACTCTAGGAACGAGATTTTTACGAAAATCTTGGAAGTCAGGAAATAGCTTGAGCTAAGTTCATTTAAAATAAATTGAACTGAAAAGAAATATATTGTTCAGGGTAGAAAAAGACCCGAATGAGAGATGGACACAAGGCGCAATGAGAGCCATGTATCCAAATTTAAAAAAAGAAACATAAAAATAAAAAGGAAAGTCAAAAGGAAAGGAAAGGAAAGGAGGAGATGGACGGGAGTGAGCGTGAGGGAGGAGAAGAGAAAGAGAGAAAAAGGGGGAAATGGGTTTTTCGCTTCTCTCTAAGATGTACAGAAATTGAGAAGTCGGTTTTCGTCGGAGCAAGAAGAAAAGTTGATCCACGCATCGCAAGCTACGCGGGGTACACAAATCTTAGAGTTTCGTCGAACTCCACAAGGTAGGGAATTTTCCTACTTGGAATATTTCTAGCCTAAAGGTCATCCAATGGCTTGGGGTTTTCTTTGAAATTTCGAGGCGGCCATTTCAGTCCCAAAATCTTGGGGCCGGAGTGTATAATTTTAAGAATTTTTCGGGGACAGTTTTGGATAGTCGAACAATTTCCATGACTTTTTAGAACGATCGAGCTAAATTTTGCATTGTTTTCGGACAGTCCGGATTGAATATTATAGACTGTTTTTGGACAGTCCGGACATGATTTTCTGAACTGTTTTAGGGCAGTCCTGGATTGGGTTGAGGTTTGGTTTTGATCCCGATACTAATGTCTTCGGGTTTTGTGGTGTGTTTCGTATCCACGATGATTTAGTGGCCAATGTGAAGGGACCAAGAGTGCAACATATGGATCCGAGATTTGGGCCATTTTGTGTGTATTGTTGGAAAAATAAATAAATTTTTTCTATGTGTAAAAATAATGTTAATATGTGCTTGTGTGATATATTAACATGAAAATTGTTGATGAATGGAAATTATATGTAGGAAATATAATTATCCGGAATTTATAAATGTTGCATGTAGCATGACATAGCATGAAATGACATGATTTCATTTCATATGCACGGTCACATCGCGTCGAGTCGGGTGTGGGTGCATGGTATTGTTATTCACCATTCTTGGTGAACGTGTGGTGAGCTCGGAAATGGGACCACGTCCAAATCGAGACTCATGGTTGTATAAAACAATAATAAATATAAATCACGTGTGTTTGGGCGTAGCAAGATGGGGTAGATCTCCCCTAGGGTGAAAGACCCAAATTTATATGCAGTTAGACATGATCATCAGTGGTTAAAGGCCGTAAAAATGTCAGAAGGCTCACGACAATCCTGCAGTGTTACCCCGAAAAAGACATGGCCTATGAACAACACACGAGATTTGATAAAAAAATTCAAGTAAATATTGGAGGGTTGTCCAATAGTTTAAGTCATTAAATTGAAACACCAATGGCTGGTTTCCACACTTGGCATTCTTGATTATGAGAGTGATCGAGGACTCGGGTTATGGGCATGAGGAGTCTCATCTCATGCATGACACGTAATATTCCATATAGGATTGCATTATTTTTATGGAATGTGATCGGACTTTTTCATGGTTGGCATTGCATTTGCATTTTAGGTGGGGAGTAGCCCATGTAGGAGAATTTTTCTATTGGGCATTGCTCACCATGTTGTGGGACCCCTTTTAGGTGCAGGTGCTTTGTGAGCGACCTTCCGTGAGGTAGTGATTATGAGAGTAGATGTGTGGCCTTGATGTTACCTTTGAGTAATATTTTTGTAAATATATTTTGTAGAAAAGAATTGTAACTAAATTCTTTTGGGACTATTGTTTAAATAGTCGGGTATGTAATTATGGTAAGAGGGTCGTGATCGGACTCTTATGGACTATAATTAAGCGTTTTAATTTCATATTTTAGATTTAAATGTGAATGAATTGGTCTCGGTAAAGGGATGTATATTGGGGACATGGACAAATGGACCCTGTGGGGTCAATACTACTTCTGTTGAGACCCTGGATGGGTTATGATTATACTGTTATGTAGGTTCTATGTTGGGTAGAGCTCCCTGAACAAAGGAGACTCTGCCTGATTTTTGTTAAAATATGGATCCCGATAAATGGGACACAACAATGTGGTATCGGGTCACCTGAAATCCACAGGAATTCCGCCGGTTGACGAGTTGTCAACGGGACCCTCGAATTTGGGGCGTCACAGCTTGGTATCAGAGCTTAGGTAAATGATTACCTAGGGAGCTCGAATGTGGGTATCCATAAGTATGGTCCTTATACTAGCTCGTCTCAGTTAGGTATCAAGAGTCTAGGTACACGAGTACCGAGGGCTGATGGACATGGTCTAGATCATGCATTGTTGTGAGTTGTGTGTGTTTGTGCTTAACATGCTGTGTGATATGTGTGGTGATTTGCATGAATACTATACATGGTAGATTGTATATGGAACACTAGGGTTAGAAAACATAACCTAAGGGGTTTGGAAAACAAAATGAACATGATAGTTTGGGAACTAATTTGTATTAGTGTTGACATTACGCACCACTAAGGAAAAAGGGATGAACGATGTAGTTCATGATGTTAAAGTCTATTAGTAGTTGGAACATGCACTACTAGTTAAGCAAGAAAAGAAATCTCTATTGCTATCTGACATGTGTAGATGGCAAGTCGAGGGAAGAGGACGTAGAGGTCGTCCACGGGATAATAGTCAACCACCACCTGTGTTTGACCCACAGGCCTTTATAGAGGCTATAGGCATTGTAGTTGCCATCATTGCACATGCGAGCACAGTGGCTACTACCACTGCATGGATTTGTGCAACGGTGGGCTAGGGAGGGATGAGTAACCTCCAGGGGTTTCAGGCACATCATTCTCCTACATACATGGGAGGAGGGGACTCGATGGTCAGGACATCCTTGGCCATTGAAAGAGAAGTAGAAGACACACAGAGCATTCAGGACATGGGTGCTAGTGCTAAGAGGAAGGAGAATAAATCTTCTTGGCTTCCCAGGAAAGCAAAAGACCACGTTTCACACGGATCTGAGCGAGGCTAGCGGGGTTTTTAGCCGGTCAGACGGATGAAGGCATGTTGTGCGCCTTCAACCTGAACATATGAAGCGGGATTGCCCTCAAATGAGGGGATCTCGGAGTTATGGGACACCATAGCCCTAGTCTTCAGTGGGACTTGAGCGGGCCTTGATTTGTTATCCCTTACCCCCGGCATGGGCTAAAGGAGCAGATGTGTCAGATCTCGAGGAGTCTTTGAACAAGCACCTATTATTTTGTAGATGGGCCACATAGGCTAGGGCATGGGTTCGGGGTCGGGGTCGAGGACAAGACTTCCAGGTTGGTACTTTAGGGACCCAGGGGTGTGTCTACATTGTGGTACCACATACTGAGCTTGAAAATCAGTTTGATATAAAAGGTACGTTTCCGCTCTCATAAGAGTGTCGTTTAAATTCGAATGCATCATATTCATGCTTATTGATGCATCTAATGTAGATGTTTTGGGCTTAGAGGTGAAGATCTTGGAAAAGTCGTTGTATGTGAAATTTTCCCTAGGAATCAGGGTGAGTGTTGATCAGATATGTCGAGATTGTGAGTAAGAGATCTCGGGATTATGCTCACGGTGGACCTTCGGGTGATAGACATGTCGGATTTTGATGTTATTCTTGACATGGATTGGTTGACGGCACACCGAGTCGTCATTGATTATGATAGTAGGAGGATTACTGCCTACACACGGGACGGTATTCATGTGACTTTTCAGGGGGAGAAGCATGATGCTTTACCCCAGACCGTGCACGACTCCAGGTGGAGTGGACAGTTGATGGGTTGGCTAGCAAACCTTACTCTAGAGGATGAGGTGAGACAAGGTTTGGGTCTACCTCGGGTGGTTTGTGAGTATGGGGATGTTTTTTCGGATGAGCTACCGGGATTACCTCCGCATAAGGATGTGGAATTTTTCATTGAGTTACACCTTGTTACGTCATCCATTTCTATGACTCCTCATAGGATGGCACAAGTTGAGTTGTAGTAACTTAAGGTCCAACTGCAGGAATTGCTAGAAAAGGGTTTTATTAAATGAGCATTCACCGCGCCAGGGTGCTTAGGACTTTTATTTGCTAAGAAAAGGATGACTCTTATTTGTGCATTTTGATATCGACGGAGGTTGAACGGGGGTTACGATCAAGAATCGATATCCATTACCGAGAATTGATGATTTGTTTGATTAGCTAAGAGGGGCACGAGTCTACTCTAATGTATACCTTCGTAACGGTTACCATCAGCTGAGGGTTAGGGAGGTAGATATCCCTAAGACAGCGTTTAGGACACGGTATAGGCATTTCGAGTTCACAGTGATGCCCTTCGAGTTGACGAATGCACCAATGGCATTCATGGATCTCATGCATAAGGTATTCCAGCCCTATTTGGATCAGTTTGTTATGGTCTTTGTTGACAACATCTTGATCTACTCCTAGTCTGAGGAGGAGCATGAGGATCATTTACAGATTGTTCTCCAGGCACTCAATGATCATCAGTTGTATGCCAAGTTCAGTAAGTTCGTGAAATTTTTGGGACACGTCATGTCGGCTTGAGTGTGTCGTGTGGACCACGAGAAGGTAATTTGTTATGAGTTGGGAGTAGAGTCCATCTTGAATGCACGGAGTTTCTTAAGTTGTGAGGATATTCTGACTGATTTATTGAGAGTTTCTCGGTATACACTATGTATTAGATTGACCTAGGAGGGTCAAGTTTTAGTGGGATGACCTGTGTGAGAAGGCATTCTAGGAATTGAAAAGAAGGCTTACTACAGCTCCTATTAAGGTAGTCTGGAATAGGAGACGAGAGGTACACGGTGTCTTTGTGATGCCTCCCAGGGGTGGGCCAGGATGTGTCTTGATTCAGGTCGGGATGGTTGTAGCTTATGGTTTTAGACAGCTAAAGAATCATGAGCATAATTACCCTACACATGATCTGGAGTTGGCGGCCATTGTCTTTGCCTTAAATATTTGGCACCACTATTTGTATGGTGAGCAATTCGAAGTGTTTTCACACCACAAGAGTCTGAAGTATATTTTCACATGGCAGGACCTCAACATGAGGCAACGCAAATGGATGGAGTATCTACAGGACTATGACTTCACTATGCATTACCATCCTAGTAAGGCAAATGTAGTGGGCGTGTGCTTTCGGTCGGAAGTATTGGGAGTACTAGTTAATGTAGCTTCAGGGAGTGGCGGATCTTTGGAGGCTGTGGGATAGTTTAGGGGTACATGGCTCTGATGATCGGACTCGAGGGCGCTAAGGGAGGGTTGGTAGCTATGCCATCCCTATAGAGTAGGGTGATTGAGTCTTAAGGGTAGAACGTAGAGATATCGTTCATCAAGGATCGGGTACAGTCAAGTACAGGTGATGAAGGCTGGGCTATCCACTAGTGGTAGTCTTCGGTATAAGGAACGGGTTATGGTTCTCCAACTGATCGATTTGAGAAAGGAGATCCTCCTTGAGTTTTACTTCTCCCGTTTTGCTGTGCATCCATGTGGCACGAAGATGTATCGAATCGCCGTTGCCAATGTCGCTGGAGGAATAAGCGACGAAGTTTTGTTCGGCTTGATGTCTCGTAATGTCGGTCGAGGCTGAGCATCGAGAGCCCGACCAGTTACTTTGGCCATTAAGGGTAACGAGGAGTGGAGTGAGGAGCACGTCCTGATGGATTTTGTGACCCACTTACCACGGACACAGTGGAGACATGATGCGATATGGGTTATAGTGGACCGGCTCACTAAGTGAGGCACGCACCTAGCAATGCGGATGGACCTTCACCTTTAAGAGATTACGCCGAGGTGTATGATACGTGAGATTGTCTAGCTACATGGAGTGCTAGTCTCTATTGTATCGGACAGGGATTCCAGGTTTACGACACACTTTTGGAAGAGTTTCCAAAAGGCCATGGGGACACAGTTGACGATGAGCACTGCGTTTCATCCATAGACAAATGGTCAATCGAAGGGGACCATATAGGTTTTAGAGGACATGCTACAAGCATGTGTCCTTGATCTTAAGGGTAGCTTGGGAGGAGCACTTGGCCTTAGTGGAATTCTCCTACAACAACAGTTATCAGGCGAGTATACAGATGGCACCCTATAAGGATTTATATGGGAGGCCATGTAGATCCCCGATTTATTAGATAGAGGCGGGAGAGAGTTCCATCACTGGTCCGGACTTTATTAGAGACACCTTGATTCGTGCCACGGTAGGGTGATTGGAATCAACAATATTTTGTTTCCTATGTTCCTCCTACTGCCGTAGTCAAGCTACTGTAGTATAGCGGTCTAGGGTTGAACACGGGGATGGGTTTTCATCCCACGAATGATTTGCATCAGTGTTTGAAAATGGTGAGGCTTTTGTTTGGATTTATGGATTTGGTTAAAAACAGTGGGGGTTGTTTGTTCACTGACTAACTGTAATGGCTTAATGTGAAGTGTGAAATAGTAACTTTGAAGGCTTGGGTCACTAGCTTGATAACATGGGGGTATTAAAATGTCCTCGGGTTATTTCCTCGCATTAAGGCAAATGACATAGAGTCAAAGCCAAAACCGGATCTTTGTTTAGCTATAAAACCTAACCCTAGAACCACTCCTATTTGAGTCAAACCAAATACTAAGCATTCAAAGTCCCATTCAGTTGGAAACCCTAGCATTTAACCTCTTTTTTAATGGCTCAAGTAAATGACATCTAAAAGGATATCGATTGCATCTACGGTAGAATGCCTTTGAAACTCTAAAAATATGACAAGTATTGACGAAAAGAGACTAAATGGCATTAAACCCTAAAGTTGGAAAGTTAGACAATAAATGCATGCAGCAACATTCAAAGCATGAGACGACACACGAGCAACCCCCCAAAGAAACCAAGCTAACATACTCCTCTTCAAAGTATGAGAAGCAGCGAGCATCCCTTGAGTTGTCATCCTCGAGGGGTGTTTGGCAGTAGAAAAATGAAAAAGGAAGAAAGAAGAGAGAAGGAAACGAAGTAAACCTAAAATGAAAAATACAGAGGCATATAAAATTCAAAAGTTACTTAAGATTTACAAAGTTGTAGGGGCTTATATAGTCAACCCCAAAGGTGTGAAAATACAAAAATGCCTAAAATATGAAATTACATAAGGGACAAAATGGTAAAATATCAAAACGTGGTCGTTTGGAATCAAAAATACCAAAATCACAGGCTGAGCAATTTCGCTATGCAGCAAATTTCGCTAGTATAGCGAAAATTTCGCTATGCTAGCAAAATTTCGCTAGCCTAGAAATTTTTGTGAGATAGCGGGGGTAGAAATTTAAGCTAGGAGCGATAAATTCATAGCTATGAGAGCCTCACATATGAATTTCTATGATTGCGAAATTTTCGCAATCCCAACGAAATTTTCACAATCATAGCGAAAATCCTTGGTTTGCTCCTGCTTCCCTATTTGGCTACTGCATCCTCCTTTCTTCAAATCCACTTCACAATTCTTCATTTTTGAATGATGAAAATAAATTGTAAATCCCGACATTGACACATATCATGATCAAACTTTAGCCCAATTGGGTGAGACGCATGGCACAGACTTACGAAAACAAACTTCGAAATGGAATCGGTGGTACTAAGTGGGACCTGCACATCAATTGGCTTAATTGATATGATTGATGCGCAAAAAGCACTCAAAACCTATCTTAAATAGGACTCAAATAGCACTTTTGGGCCTTAACACACCCCCGACAAACACGTTGCTAGTCCCTTAGCAATGCTAAAACAAGGGATATGCATGCGGTGCTCACAAAAAAAGTGTATATGGTTCAAAATGTATGTACGGAATGAGCTTTACGCTGGAAATGAACAAATTTACACCTCACGATCAGCAGGCATGAGAGAACAAAAACCCATATAAGAACAAGTTTTTAGGTCAACATTGGATCCAAGGAAATCAGCTTACGAATTTCCACCAAAATCTAATTGTTCCTAATGTAACCAGTTTAGGCGATAAAGTGCAAAGTTATTCCCTCTGACCTAGCTCTTTGCCATAGCTTTAAGCTGTTGACCAACCTAAATAGAATCCAGCTACTACACTCTTATTTCTTTATTTGACTAAATTGTAGGGTGCAATGCTAAAAACTCGACTTCACTAAAGTCCCGGGTGTAGCGAGAGTCCGCAGATGACTCCCAACTTGATTAAGGTTTGGGGCATCGATCGAAAGGATCAGCTACGACCACAAACTCTGCGGGCTTTACGGACTCCAAATGACCGAGAATTAAGCACCTACAGCACGCTAAACTCCTACCCATTCACGTGTAGCCCAGGCATTAAGTCGATGACTCCCAACCCAATTAAGGTTTAGGGCATCGGGCTTTAAAGGCTTCATAATATACCCTAGGGCCGGAGTGTTAGGTTTGAAATGAGCGTCAGGCTTTTATTTTCTTTTGCTTTTTCTTTTCCTTTTGGAGAGATTACTTTGGCCTTCATACATGGGTAACATAAACCTATTATGGGTCGTCAACAGGTCTAAGGCCGGCTCTGCAAAGCGGAAAGAGGTAAATAGCTTCGACTATTAGTACAATTTGGTGTGCGTGTGTGAATTAAATTTAAGGGAGAATGTTCAAGGTTGAATATCTTTGAGGAAATCTCAATTGGCCAGAAAACTAAATCATGCATGGAATTGTTCTTTATTAAGGTAACATACGGGGCTTCAATTTTTCCAACTAAAGCCAAGAGCTCAAACACAAAATGGAACCACAAAGTGATTTTAAAAGTGTAGTAAACGTAAATAATGCTATAAAGCTTTTGATATAACGAAAGTAGCTGTCCCATACTTAATATGGCTAAATATGACAAAAACATGCCTACTATTGGCTAATACATGAATCCTATACAAAATGAGTAAGTAGTTGATAAAGCTGAAAAATGTACAAAAACATGATAGAAGACACTCCAACTCTAACTTTTCCTCCCAGCCAAAGTAGAAACATGTCATAGGGATAGGAAGTTAGAGATAGAATGTTACCCTACCTCACTCTCGTGGTGGTGGTGGATCAGCTATTCTTCTTGCTGCCGGCATGTCCCCAGGAGGCTGCCATTGGGGATGATCTGTTGTGTGGGCGCTCAATGACGGGAGGGGTGTCTGTAATTTGAAGGAGCATGGTATGAATGATGCTGCAAGAGTGGCCTCGGCTCGGGCCGATCTGCGGTCTGCGAGCGTGGCCAGTGGCGAGTGAGCGGACAACATCCATAAGCATTTGCGAGCTCCCTCGAGGGCGACATGAACATGCTCGAGAGAATGCTACCTTTGTATATGATGGGCCGGGTGTCGGCGGGGCTGTGGGTGGAAGGAGTGGAGGAGGGGAGATAGAGATAAATCGGCCTTTGGGCTCCTGCCGGTGGAGGAGGGAGATAAAGGGAGATCGTCGGCCTTGGGCTCCTCGCCACCTACCTCCAACTCGGGAACAGGATCATCTCTCCTCGGGGAGTCCTCTGCCACCTCATCTGGTACCTCCTCCTGGTCCTGCTCTTGGAGGAGAAAAGAAATCGGCATCACCATGGCTCGCTCCATAGACAGGACCTGAGGGCATCTGATCCTCCTCTCAATACGGGCTCCTCAGAATCCCAGTACTCCGGGACCTGGCTCATTAGTCACGGCGTAACAATGGTAGACTCATTTCGAGCCGGGCCCTTGCGGTGGACCTTATCTTGAAGTGCAGCGGGGCATCATGACCCGACTCGGAGGGGCGAGACCGAATCCCTGCGGGGGTCCGATCTGAGGCCTCGAGTATGGCTCTCCTGTGGGCGTGAGTCTTTCATGCTTGAACAATTTGGTCGGAGCGGGTGATCACGAGAAGTATCGGCGGGCTGCCTCCCGGGAAGGAGGCGTCTTTGGTCTGCTTAGTGGTATCTCTAGCTGGCGGTGAACCATCTCCGTGTGTTGGGTGTGACGATCTCGATATCCTCCGGCGGTGGCACGCTCTCTTGGCGAGCTCGCGAGCGAAATGTCCGCTGCTCGGAGTACTCCCGATCGATCATCAATGGTGAATCGGAGCTCAGCGGTTCGACCTCCCGGGAAGTCATGGAATGGTAGAAGTAAAAACTATACCCCAGGGATAGTAAAGCGCCTCGGTGTGCATGAGCGGCGAGGGTGCTGGCGTGTTCCCGATCTCATGGAGTCTCACGAGCCAGGGGTCGGTCGATCTTGGCATCGTAAAATGACTCTCCATGAAAATCTACGGCGTGGAGCCTGCGTTCCTCGGAATGGGATCCTGGCAGATAGTGGCCGATCCTCGAGTGGCGATAGATGGGAGGCGATGGGCTCACGCTGTGTGGACGCGATCGGCTGTAGGGCCTAGATGACGGACTCCCGAGACTGATGTCGGGGCCCTTGGAGACGGGTCCTCTGGATGGTCTCGGCAGGGAAGGGGCTGGGTCCAGTCTGGTATGATATCTCTGAACCCACAGGGCTCCTCAGAGGCTGCGATTAGGGCCTTTGCGAGTACTCGGCTGCGAGTAAGTGGATAATGAAGCACGGGCCGGCCCAATGGTGTGCAGGCCCTCCATCTCCCCGAGTCTTGAATCGGGCCGGCGAGAACCATACAGGTGCGGACCATGTACGTAGTGAAGAGCCTATAGGACGGGAAACGGGGCTCACGGAATTTGGGGGAATGCCTTTGCGCGCACACTCGGGACTAGGGCTCGGCGGAACCCAGAGGCAAACCCACACGGCTAGTGGAGCGGAAGCGGGGGGCGAGGCTAGGGAGCCGGTGCGTGGGGCTGGCCTGGGGCACGGCGGCGGTGGGGGACCGACGAGGCAGCGCGACGGTGGTGACAGGAGGAGGCGGTGTAGGGTGCGACCAGGGGCTCAGGGCAGCGGCCTTGCGGGGCACGAGCAGGAGCTGGCTCTTTGTGGGAGCAGCGGAGTGTGGTGGCTCGGGGGTGGAATGGAGATGAAGATGAATGGTTTCCTACCCCCACTTCTTTTTATAGGGGCTGCGAGGCTAGTAGAAAACTAAGGGGGACGATTTAAACTATCTTTAGGGAAATCGACTCCTCAGCTGCTGCAAAATAATTTTCATCGAGAAATAAAAAAACAAATTCAAAATTATTATTTAACATATATCTACTAATTTAAATAAAATAAAATGAAAACTGACATTTACTAAAAGGAAAGTTACTAAAAATAAGTAACTATCGAATTGAACAATTAAAAGGAAAAACAAAAAAACTTGAGAGCTTGATTTGGTTTCATTTTGACATCAAACCCTGGCTCGGTGCACCAACCTTCATTCACGGGGTCAAGGAAGGCTCCTTAACCGACGTGTAATGTGCGACCTTCATGCTTGGCCTATGGTTATTTATTTGCTCCTCATTGGGTGAATTTGGGGTGTATTGGCTTTGCGGGGGTGGTGATGACAACTCGATCAAGCGATTCATCTTGGATTGCTTGATTCTTTGAAGTTTATGGACTTTTGGCTTCCACATTCTGACCAATTGAGCGGGCTCCATCGCTTCCTTCCTTATCACCTTCCACTGGTTTATGCTTGTGACTCAAGTGAAATATGTTGAGCTCCAATGTCATGTTGCCAAATGTGAGCTGCATTACTCCATTTCAGCAATTGATGATTGCATTGGCAGTGGCCAAAAATGGTCTTCCCAGGATAATTGGCACATGATTGGGCCCACTTGCAATTGGCTCGGTATCAAGCACTACAAAGTCTACTAGGTAGTAGAATTTGTCTACCTTCACCAACACATTGATGAGCTTAAAAGTCATCTATTTTTAGTCCATTTTCTGTTTGATTTTAATGTAAAAAGGAATAATTGAGATGCAGAAATATTAAGAAACTCACCAAATTTGTTATTTGCAGGGAGTATAAAAGAAAGAAGAAAATCTGGTGGAAGAAATCCTGTGGCCAGCGGGTAAAAATACGAGAAAATGAGAGGCGAAGTAAACAGGCGGATTTAACTAATGTTGCAGTTTTGAGGTTGCATAGTCCAGTATGAGGTCTCGACATCAGGAAAATTGAAGGAATTTTAATGCAGGTCGCGACAGGGATCACAAGATAGGCAGCTGAAGATTGAGCAGAAGACTTAAGTTGATGTCGCGACATCCTAAGACATCAGTTGAAGGCTCTGCGGTTGACGCTGGCGAGGTCGTGACAGATATCGATGTCGCGACATCGAGGAGAACCCGGTGAAACACGCGAGGGCATAAAATTATTGTCGCGACAGAAGTTGAAATTAGCGACGCCAGGGGGCTACCGATCTAAAGAGCTGCGGGGAAGCCGCCACAAAGTGATGTCGCGACGAGAGTTGATGTCGCGACATCGGGAACTACTCAGATTGAGACACGTGGAGCCATAGAGTGATATCGCGACAAAGGGATTGATGTCGCGACCTCAAGGCTTGTCGGTGGAAGCTTGTAAGTTCTTTAAGGCGATGTCACGACAAAGGAATGACGTCGCGACGCAACAACGATTGAAGCCTCAGAGAACTAAGTCGATGTCGCGACAAGAGATTGATGTCGACCGGAACTTCATCGGATGAAAGGCGCAAAGAAATGAACTGATGTCACAGTGAGAGATTGAGGTCGGGACATCATGAGCGTTCGATTAAAGCTACGGAAGAATTCGGTGATATCGACAAGACATCGATGTCGACATCGGGAGAACTATTAAGCCTGCAAAGGTATAAAAGTGATAATCGCGACAAGGGATAGAAGTGTGAACATCGAGAAAGATGTTTATCTGTTGAAGAGTGCGAGAAGACTTAAGCTGATGTCGCGGCGTGAGATCGATGTGTGACATGGATGATGTCGCGACGAGTTTGAAGTCGCGACTGAACATTAACATGGGCGATCCGCCAGGAAATCCTGGCTTGCATTGGGATTAGGAGCCCAATTGAAACCACATAAATACCGGCTACCGGCTCTGCGGTAGCTTAGCGGCAACGAGACGAGAGGTGCAGGTAGGCGAAGAGCTCATTCTTTATTTTTCTTTTAGTTTTCTTTTTTTTTATTTTCTTTTCTTCAATGTTGATAAGTAGAGATTAGATTAGTTTATCGTTTTAGTTTAGTTTTATTTTACTAGGCCCCGGATGTTATCGTTTTGAGCGGCCGAATCTGGGAATTCAATTCTTTTCAAATTACTACGGAATGTTTGAAGTTCGGACAAATTTGGAATTCGGCTCCTCAGTTTCATAATACCGATTATTCTTATGATCGGAGGAATCTTTGTAGTGTGTAATTCGGTAATTGAGGAACCCGGCTTCCATTAAGTGAATCTTGTGTCGAAATTATCTTTCTGTAGTTGTTTCCATCAAATTCTGAATTCGGTTTATGAATTTACTTTCGGTTATGGGTTTAATGTTTTTGATGAATATCGAGTTTCTTATACAGTATTAAGAATTGTTTCATTGCTTTTGATTTCAAGGAGGGTCCTGCAGGTGACACGGAGATGTGATCACAGGAGTTATGAACAATTCTTTGAAGGTATGTCTTTGCTATTAGAAGTCTAATGAGCTTTAATAAGTTTACTTAATAATCCTCTTCTTACTTGAAATCGAGAATGAGTTGAATGAGTTATCAATTTAAACAAGCGAGAGTTCATCTCAATTCGAGAATAGTGAAACGATCAGAGTGTTAGGCGAGATCTAATCAAGGAGAGGGTGATCTATTCTAATTTTGAGGAAGAAGTAACACGGAAGTTGTATATCCTTGCTTGGCCAGATAGCAGGAGCTAAGGTTTAAGTCCAAAAAAAATGGGTATGAAGTATTGCAAAGAAAAATACCCCGGAAATTAGGAAGTCCACATTAAAAAGTAGTTATCTCATTCCACGTATTCGAGAGGATCGGTAAAAATTAGATAATGAAATGTGGAGTGTGGAGATCCGGCTGTACTACTAAACGCTGGAATTGATTTTAAAACTGAAATACCTGACAAAATTAACGGTGTTAACCTTGAATTGATACTTCACAATAGCATTGATCTTTAATGTAATACTCTAAGCGATAATTACTCGAGTTTCCATTTATTTTCTTAACTATTTGTTATTCATTATTCTTTAGATTCAGTTTTATTCGATTATTCGTTCATTTAATATATACTTGTATAATTCCTGACTTCTTAAAAATTTGGGAACTTACAATGTCATTTTATAGTCAAATAGTATGGGCTTGTTAGTCGGGGTAGTTGATCTAGAATTCTTGAGATCTACGTGGGATCGATATACGGACTTAAATCCAATTTATTACTTGTCGGCACATTGCCTTGCGAGTATATTAGGCCAAAACCAATATTGAAAATGATTTACTCTAGGAGATGTTTTGGTCTAGTCAACAAGTTTTATGGCGCCGTTGCCGGGGATCGAAAGAATTTGATAAATCAATATTCAGATGAAAGAAGGAAATACTAATTTGGACATTTAAAAGAAAAGAACAAAAATAGTTTTTCAAGCAGTGGTTCATTTTGACCACTAACCTATAACGAACCACATTGAAAATATTTGTTGTTTTGACTAATCCTATTAATGGGAGTGTGTTTTGCTTTCAGGAAAACTTTGATGCATAGGAAGCAGAAAATTGATCTGATTCAATGATTACGAATTAAAACACTTGGCTTGAGAAAGACAAGGAAGCGAAAAACATCACCATGGCGGGATGAAGGCGGGATCAAAGCGGGGACCTGAGGACAGCAGCCGGAAGACCTCCAATCAACGATACCATGGAGGAATTTTGGAAGCGATCATTCGGGATGAATACTCGGCAATCGGACGACCACGCTTGCTTCGATGCGACAACGAACTAAAACCGGCACTAATTACCGCTAGTGCGGCAACACCGATTCGCGGTCTATCCCACTTTGAAGATCCTAATGAACACCTGGGAAGATTTCTCAGGATGGCGAACACAGTTAAGTTGAATGGGGTGAGACCAGAGGTTATCAAGTTACATCTATTCCCATTCTCACAAGAATCGGCAGCCACATGGTATGAATCTTTACCATATGGTTACGGTGATACTTAGGAGGAGGCGGGTAGAAAGGCCTATTTGGTGAGATTGTTTCCCCGAAATCACTCACCTCGAGAAAGGAGGAGGGAAATCATTGTTTTCAGCGGGAAGATGAGAGCCTATATATGTGGCACAGGGAAAGATTGAAACGGTTGCTGAAGATGCCCTGTCATGAGGACCAGATACGACAGATCAGTTATATATCATGCGCCAGATAGTCATATCAGGGGATCTATAGAGCCTTCATGTTTGTGGAGCATTCGGCCCGAAAAAGTGCTGAAGAGGCGAGGGGCGATGGGGACGGCAGGAAATGCAATATGAAATCCTTAAGAGTTTTCAAGAGGGAGACAAAGCCGGGAAGGAGAGGGAATCAGTGAGCAGCTAGAGTGATCTTTATGGAAGCAAGTTGGATGCTATTATGCATCAGATATGGACTAAGCAGAGAGGAAATTTCTTGTCCATGAAGTAGGAGGCGGTTGAAAGGGAGTTATTGAAGGAAAGTCTGAAATTTGCTGAAGAACATTCTGCAATCAGAAAGGGTTAAGTATCCCAGGTGGCCCAGAGCTTACCATTTCAAACCCGATCCTAACACACGACATTTTATCACTGACACTCGGGGAACCATGAGAATTTCTCATATGGTGGAGGAGACTACTCAAGGCCAAGGCAGGACAGAACCACCAACGAGGTATCTCATTAGCCACAGGTTCAATGGCAAAGGAAATGAGCACGAAATGAATATCAGAGAGTCGGAGATTTGATCTTTTGAAGAAACGAGATCTTGCATTTCATAGGGGATAATAAGAGGCTGTCGAACCTCCATAGTAGTTTGCGAGTTGGAAAGCTGACTACTGCAATTCTCGAAATTTTGAACACCACGATACATCTTTGAAGAACACAGGAGACACAAGTAGAGGCGGCTGGCCCCCAACCACCTGCAAAGCCGGAGGAAGACACCTTCCTAAGTGACCTGAAGAAAAATCAAAGGGTTGCGTATAATTTGTCTGGTGAGGAGTGGGAAGGAAATAGAAAGGATGAAGAAAAGATGACATCAACAAAGAAAGGAAGACCGAGAAAGGAAGAGTGCGGAGAAAGAAAAGAAGGAGTAGGGAAGGCATCCGAGGATCTAGACTTGCCAGTCCCATTTCCACAGTGCAATCGAGAGATAGAGGAGCGATTTGCAAGGTTTTGAAGACTTTCCAGTGGAATCGGTATGCCTTTCTTGAAGTGGTAACTCGAGATGCCACTACATGAAATTTATGAAGGACATCTTGAGTAGAAAGAAAATAGTAGGAAGGAATAGTGAATCTCTTTGCCCTTGCGGTGCGATAATCGAAAGAACTACCCGGTAAAGATGAAAGACCCGGGAGCTTCTCGATTCGCGCCTTATTGTTGGAGGAATTGAATTCAGGAAGCTCTCTATGACTCGGGAGCTAGTATCGATTTGATGCCTCTTTACGTGCGAGAAACTAAGTTTGGGGGAGCTTACTCCCACAGCTGTTACTCTTCAAATGGCGCAGACGGTCCGATGGTAAAACCTGAAGGTCAATTTGAAGATGTGCGGTCGCATTGGGAAGTTTGTTTTCCCAGTAGACTTCATCATTACGGACATGGAAAGAAGATTCCACCGTACCCTTGCTATTGGGAGGAATTCATTCCTAGCTCTTTGGGTACATACGATTGACATGCAAGGTTCTTACCTTGAGGGTTGGAGAAAGAGCTTGGTTGCTTTAACTTGAAATAAAAGTATGAAAAAATATATGAACGGAGACAAGGAAAGTTGCAATGTAGTGATTTTGTCTGTACTGATCCGATGTTAACCGTAGTTGTAACCTCCGATTTATATCAATGAAAAAGAGATGAATTCCCGGTATCTCGAAGATGTGCATTAAAGATTTCCATACAACCGAGTTTCATTCTATAGAAGCGTATTGAGCTTGAAGCAAAGCGAGAAAGCGATAATGAGGAAAATATTGAAAAAGAGGAAATTCATCGAAACCCGATCTGAAGGGCTAGTTTTGAAAGAGTTGCCATGTCATTTTAAAGTATGCTTACTTGGGAATTACAAGATAAAACCAGTGATCATTTCGTGGACTCGAGTGATGATGAGGAACAAAGATTCTTTAAAATGTAAGGAGCATAAGGTAGCTAGCTTGGTCATTGAAATTTGAAGAATTGTCCAGTCCATCAATTTGCATGCATAAGATTATGCTAGAAGAGACTTCAAAACCATCTGTGGAACACCAAAGGAGACTGAATCCAGTGATGAAGGAAGTAGTCAGAAAGGAGGTACTCAAATTGTTGAATCTTTGGTTTTTATCATGCTATTTGAGCAGTCCTTGGAGCCCGGTCCATGGTTCGAAAGAAAGGGGTTTCTTGTGATCCACAATGAGAAAAATGAATTGATTCAAGCGAACGCGGTGAGGATAGAGGAGTATGCATTGATTGAGGGAAGCTGAACCGGCTACGAAAAGATCATTTCCTTTGCCCTTCATTGTTCGGATGTTAGACGAGGTTAACGAGACACCCTCACACTTTTGTTTTACGGATGGGTACTCGAGGATATGTCAGTTGCTATTGCACACGGATCGAGAAGACCACATTTGCATGCCCTTATGACACGCTGCCTTTAGAAGGATGCCATTTGGGCTATGTAATGCTCGGCTACATTTCGAGGAGGTGTATGATGTACATATTCTCGGATTTGGTTGAAGAAGTGATGGAAATTTTCATGGATGATTTCACGTGTATGGATCCGGCTTTGTCGATGTTTAAACAATGCGGAAGCGATTACTTCAAAGATGCGAAATAGTGACTAGCAGATTGGGAAAAATACCATTTTATGGTGACGGAAGGTATTGTTCTTGGGCATAAAATTTACGCTCTTGGACTAGAAGTGACCGAGTCGAGTATCCATTATCAGAGACTCTTGCATACCTACCATGATGCAAAGGAGTAAGAAGCTTCTTGGGGCATCTTGGATTTTACAAGAGATTCATCGAAGACTTTTCAAAATAGCGGACCCTTTATGCGAATTCTTGGGAAAAATATAAGGTTCAATTTTGATGACTCACCGCAAGAGGATGCTTTTGAAGAAATCAAGATCAGATTGGTCTGAGAGCATACATAATGGCTGCACCCAGGAATGGAATCGAAGTTTGAAATAATGTGTGATGCGATGATTTTTGCCATGGGGCGTGTTGGGGCAAAGAAAGAGAGTATTCAGGGCCATATCTTATGCTAGTAAGACCTTTGTGAAGCCACTGAGAACTACTCAACAACTGAAGGAGATGCTAGCCACTTAGTATTTGCTTGCTTATGAAAATTTAGAGCGAGTACATTTTAGGATCTCATGTGGTAATTCACACTTGATCATCGACAATCAAATACTTGATGTCAAAAAAGGAAGCTAAGTCAAGATTGATAAGGTGGGTGCTACTGTTGCAGGAGTTTGATTTGGAAATCAAGGATAAAAATGGGTGACAATGTGATAGCTGATCACTTGTCGAGTGTAGAAAGAAGCAGTGATGAAGAGGAAAATGTGATGTTAACAGAGAACTTCCCAGATGAGCAATTGTTTAAGGTTTCCTTCCCGAGCTTCCACTGGTATGCGATATTGTGAATTATACGGCTTGTGGAGTAATGCCTTCAGAATTCAGCTACCAACGGAAGGAAACTGGCGACGGCGGGTGTATTATATTTGGGATGACCTTATTATTGAAGAGGTGCGACATGATAATAAGAAGATGTGTGCCATAAAGTGAGCAAGGGCAACATTATAAATGAATGCCATGCATCACCATATGGGGGACATTTTACGGAGAAAGAGCCGACACCGCAAGATACTCGATCAGGATTTTATTGGCCATATCTTGAAGTTGTCTTGAGTGGGTTAAATTGTGTGATAGATGCCAAAGATTGGAAATATCGGTGGGGTCAGAAATGCCCCTCAAAGGTATTATGGTGATACAAATTTTTGATGTATGGGGAATAGATTTTATGGGACCTTTCCCACCATCATTTGGAAACCTATACATACTGCTAGTAGTAGATTACGTTTCCAAATGGGTGGAAGCAGTGGCTTGTCCAAGGAATGATGCTAATACAGTTGTGAGTTTCTTGCAAAAGAATATTTTGAGCAGATTTGGAACACCAGGAGACTATCGGTAGTGATGCAGGGCCCTTTAAACAAAATATTTTAAAACTCATGGCGGTATGGGATCGAAGCATGTAATGAGTTTAGCTTATCATCCACAGGACGATGGACAAAGCGAAATTTCAATGAGGAGATCGAAAAGAATGCCCGAAAACTGATGCTTTCAGCGGGAAGGATTGGTCTTCCAAACTTGATGATGCACTTTGGGCTTCTGGGACTGCCCTCTGAAAACCCCATTGGAATGTCTCCATACAGGGTGTTTTTGTGACATGTAATACTCGCGAGTTGGAATACAAGGCAATGTGGGCCATCGAGAGTTAAACTTAGATTTTAAGAGTATGAGGAAGTAAGATTGCTCAGTATGCAGGCTGGAAGAATTGAGAAATGAAGCTTATCATAATGCTAGAATATACAAAGACAAGACAAAGAAATGGCATGATCGGAGAATTTTGAAAAGAGTTGAGCGGGGAACAGGTTCTGGCACATTTTAATTAGATTGAAATTGTTTCCGGGAAATTAAAATCCAGTTGGAGTGGGCCATTACACGGTGGTGTCGGGTACTACATTTTGGGCATTGACAACGGGACGTCTTTGGAGAAGAATTCAAGGTCAATGGACGAGAGGTTAAAGCATTATCTATCTAAACGAGGAAGGAAAATGAAACTCAGCTGGTTCTTGAGGAAAAAGAAGAAGTACCCGCAACCAATCGACTAAGGACTCAGCGACTAATGGGAGGCAACCCATAAGGATTTAATTTCTGGTTTTAAGTTTTGAAATATTTTTCTTTTAGTTGCTTAAATTAGGTCAGATTTGTTTTTATAAGGATAGATTTAATTTTTAGAAATCAATTGTAGTTTAATTAGATTTTTCTTGAATATTGCGATAAGCACGCGAGGTTGAACATGAATGTGAGGCGATCACGGGAACAATTCGACAACTTGCGGAGAAGTTACAACATGAGAAAAGGGGAGTAACTTTATCCTAGCCCGATTACGTAGATATACTTAGATTGTTTTTGTTAAATCTTTGCTTGGAGATGCAGTAATGTCTAAAGGGTTAGGAACAATAAGAAAAGGTTCTTGAGATCATTGAGTTAAGGGCTTGGAATTAGCGACAGAAGGTTATGTCGTGACATAAGTGATGTCCTTGACAAAACATTGATGTCGTGACTGTTTGAAAGAACTAGCTGGTGAGTATTGAAGGGAAGAAAGGTTTATGTCGCGACACCAGCGTGGGTCGCGACCAGGAGAATTAAAGTTTCAAAATGAAAAAAAAAAAATAGATATGTAACATGAAAATCAAACAATTCCTAGAAACCTAGTTATGTCGCGACAAGCTTAGTATGTCGCGACATAAAAGGACAGGTGCCACTCACTCACTTTAAAAGCCACTAAATTATTGATCTCGAATAAAAGGCGAAAATTGAAGTCGCGACGTGTTTTTTAATGAAAGCGATAATTAGCCCACAAACATTGATTGAATTGCAAGCATTTGGAAACTTTCTCATTCACTCGAACCACATGGCTATTCACCTTCTTCACTCCTTACAGAAATCTCGGCCCTGAAAACCCTAGCTTTCCAAACCTTCAAAAAGCTTTTCTCCCGTTTCCAATGGCTGAAATTCCCACTCTAGTCACTAACACAGGCAAGTTATGAGGAACATGAACAACGGGAAGAAGAAACTCGCCAAGAAGAGCGGTTAGATGAGATTCGTCGGGAAGAACAAGCGGGAGGTGCCATCGAAACACGACTCAGCGGCTTCTCGAAGAGCGAGAAAGGAAGGGAAAGATGAGAGAAGAATAAGAAGTAGAAGATTTCGTGTCAGACGAAGCGTACTCCCAGTGGAAAAAATATTATGCTAACAAGGGGTTTGTCGCAGAGAGGAAATTCAAAAATCCTGTTACGTCTTTCAAGGGATGATGGGCGGAGAGATTGGGAGAGTCTCTGCGCACACCAAAAATCAGGGTATACAACTTGGTAAGAGAATTTTATTCAAATTTGGTAGGAAGGAAGGATGGAGCCGGTTTCGTTAGAGGAGTCGGGGTTTCATATGAAGCTAAGGCCATCGGCGAGGCTATGGCATGCTTGATGCACAAAGCATGGTTCCAAATTTAGAAACTTTTGGAAAAACCAGATTTTGGAAAAATTGCCCAGCTCACTAATGGTAAGGTGGCTAAACGAGAAGAAGGAAGGCAGAAACGTGAGCAGGGAAGCCCTAAGCGAGGAAGCGAAGGTATGGTTTACTTCTGGCTTGTTTTGGTTCCAACAAAACATGTGTGCAGTGAGAGAACGAGAAGTTTGTGTTCTTCTTATTCATCCTAAAAGGATACAAGATCGATAGAGTTGTCATTGAGAATTCTATCATGAGGGGTAGTATCATGAAGGAGACAAAAAGAGGTCTTATTCCTCCCACGGCCAACAATCAAGCGATTCTATGTTTGAAAGGCTGGGGTAGAAAGAGATAATAGAATCGAGAAAGAAAGAAGTACCCGAGCCATGCTCCTTGACGAGAGTTATGAGACAGAAACCGAGAAGAAAAGAGGGTGCTGTTAGAGAAAAGAGATGAAGCCTAAGCGGAAAGACCCGAGGAAAAGGGCTCGGAGGGTTGCGTCGGAGCGAGCAACGAGAAAACTCACATGACAACAATGATTTCATGTTTGCAGACAATGAAGGGCGAGGATGAAGCGTGATAGACTTCTCCATCCCCTTGGCCAGTTCTCCTCCTGTGCATAACAGAAATTTCCAACATGGAGAAAGCTCTCGAGGGAGCACAAGAGGGGGCAGTTCGTCTTTTGGAAGCTCGATACCATGCAAAAGAGAGATGGATGAAAAAACGAAGAGTGGAACCTAAAGCGGGAATTCGAGAGAAGGCATTTATGAAAAGAATTGAAAGAAGAGACCGACGGTGGGAGGAAGAGCTAAACGAGGAAGGAAAAGAGAGTAGGATTGAAATTTACAAAGAGAGGAAACGACCCAGTGGGAAGAGGTAGGCATGAGAGAGAGGAACAGATGAGAAAAATTTTGAAGCAGCAAGGGGAAGAATTTAAGAAAGAAATGAAGGAAAGAGATCACAATCTATTACAGAAACTCAAACTAAGTCATGAAGCTTTTTATAACAATCAGTTTGAGCGTGATTCTCAACTCCTAACATTGATAAAGAAAGAGATACGAGGCTTGAAGCTAAATTTAGGGAGCAAATCAAAATTTTAAGTTCCTATACAAAGTCTCTCTGAGAAGGATTTTGAAAATAAAGCTGGATGAAAGAGACAAGAAGCAAAAGGATACTGAATCTATGCGTGAAAAGAATGGTACAGAAAATGCGGATCGATTAACAATAATCTCTCCAAATTTTAGGGTCATGGTAAAAATGGAGAATACAATGAATGGTTTGGGGAAGAGGCAGGATGAGTTGAACAAAAGGTTGATCTCTCTAATGAGATTTTCCATTGAAGAACAAATGGAGAGAAACCAAGAAGAAAGAAGAAGAGAATTGAAAATTCCCTGAGATTCCAGCTCATTTAGGTATTGGACCTAAGATCCCCAGCATCTTTGCTCTGGCTATTTCAAAGAAAAAATAGACCTTCTCCTGCCCTAACCTTCTTTACCCTCTTATTCCCATTTGAATTGTATCCAAGCGGTTGCAATTGAATCGAAATAAAATAAGAAATTTGAATTGATTGTTGTGTGCGTGCTATTTTGAATTTGTTTGTTGATATTGTGTTGCTTTGTGATGAATAGTTGGGAAAATATAAGTAGAATTAGTTCAGAAAAAGCTGGCGAGATGTCATGAGGCTGCGTTGAATGGCGGTTGGGGGTTAAGGAGAAAGCAAACTTAGCTTTGATGTAATTCTGAGAAAAAAAGAGGAAGGGGGAAGTGGGAGAGAGAGTGAGAGTTAATGTTCAAATGGAGTATATAAAATAAATACATTTGTTTAATTGAAACCATAAGGTGCAAAAGTTACTTAAGTCTAGCAGATGAGTCAAGAATAGAGGAAAGTAATACAATAGAGGAGCAAAAAAATATTTTGAGTTTGTGATATGAACAATAAGAGTCAAAGAACACATTGAATATCAATTAATTTTAACTACTCATCAATAAAAATGAGTCAAAGGTACTCCCTGATGATTTAGTCACGACTGTTCGATCGAGGAATTCTAAGAATTTGTTAGATTATTGATTGAGGCGAAATCCTAGGTGATACGGTGTGAGAGATGATGCGGGAGCCATTCTTGGATAGTTTGAGCCATTCTAGCCATCCCACTATTCATATCTTGATGCATATACTTTAGTTCGAAATTGAGCGACAAACATTTTTCAAAAATAAACCAATGGAAACCCCGACTCATCCCAATCAATCCTTGTTAAAGAACCTATGATTACCAGGGGTCGAGAAGAAAGAAATGAAGTTTGGGGGAGTATAAAGTGCATATACTTTAGTTCAGAGAAATTGAGCCAACAAGCTTATTTTTTGAAAAAAAATAAACCAATGAAACTGACTCATCCCGAAATCAATCCTTGATGAAACCTATGATTACCCGAATTCAAGGAGGAAGAAAGAAATGAAGTTTGGGGGAGTATATGTTTTAGGAACTCAAGGGAATGAAAAAAAAAACAAGAGCAGAAAATGCAATAGAAAGAAAGATTATAGGGGATAAGTTTTAACTTGTGGCCCTAACTCTCTTGAACAATTAGAAAGTTCTTAGGAATTGTTTCAGCACCTAGTACCCTAATGCCATAAGTATGGGAGCTACTAACCCAAAGTTACAGCTAGAGTGTTAGAAAGCCTAAAGTTAAAACATTGCACCTCCCTGAATGGAGACAAACAAAAATTTCCCCAGTGGAATTACAAATTGAAATGGGGCGTACGGTTACGAATTGAAGAAATCAAAGAGATGGCTTGAAACATGAAAGTTTAAGGGAGTTTATTAGGGAGACTACAAGAAGAAAGGGGCGAAGAGGAGAAAAGGTTCAGGGTAATCTTAACCTAAAAATTCCTTCCATCCTACCCATTACCCAGGCCTAACAATATAAGCCCAAAAGACTTGATTGATCTTGAAGGCTAAAATCACCTACATTAGTGGAGATCAATATGAAAAACAAACCTATGGAATTTGGAAATATAAAAACAATCAAAACTGTGAAGGACTTTAGGGAGTTAAGTGACTCAATATGAAGATGAGAAGAGTAAAACAATTTATTTTCAACAGGATCTAATGATTATGTTGTTTTTTGTAAATATAATTTCAACAGTTTAGTTTTTTTTGTCTACTATGAAGAGTAGAAACTAACCTTGAATTGGACTTGAAGCTAGATGTACGAGAAAATAATGCATACATTGTATTTCAATTAAATTAGATACCTTTATGAACAAATCAGAAAAATGTCCTTAAAAATTTCTTTTATTTTGTTTTGGTACAAACAAATCTTTCTTTTCTTTACTTGAGAATGAGAGCAAAATTTTAAGTTTGGGGGTTTGATGAGCTTAAAGTCATCTATTTTTAGTCCATTTTACGTTTGATTTTAATGTAAAAGGAATAATTGAGATGCATAAATATTAAGAAACTCACCAAATTTGTTATTTGCGGGAGTATAAAGAGAAAGAGAAAGAAAATCACGGTGGAAAATGCGGCCAATGGCGGAGTAAAAATGCAGAAAATAGCAGGGCAGAAATGAAAGCAACTGGTTAACTAATGTTGCAGTTTTGGGGTTACCACCAGTCCTAGTATGAGTCGACATCGGGGAAAAGTGAAGGAATTTTTAATGTAGGTGTGACGGGGATCCTGAAGATAGAGCGTGAAGATTGACGAAGACTTAAGTTGATGTCGCATCTAAGACCAGTTGAAATTTGCGAGAGACCATAAAGTGATGTCGTGACAAAGTTGAGAATTCGCGACATTAGGAACTGATCCAAAGGCTGCAGGCAAAGAGTGATGTCGTGACAAAGAGATTGATCGCGACGCCGGGAACTAACGATTGAGACACGTAGATGCTTAAGTGATATCGCGGCAAGTTGATATCGACACGAAAAGCGTCGATGGGAAGCTTGTAAGTTCTTTAAGCTAATGTCCGACAAAGGAATGGCCGTGCGACACAAGCAACCCGGATGAAGCCTCCAGGAGAACTAAGTCGATGTAGCGACAAGAGAGATTGATATCGCGACTTGGGGAACCATCGAGATGAAAATTTGCAAAGAAATGAAGCGATGTCCACGCGGCAATTAGAGTAGGGACATCATAGACGTTCGATTCTAAAAGCTCTGAAAGAATCGGCGATGTCGCGACAAGACATCGTAATCGCTGTTATCAGGAGAACCCTATTGAAGCCTGCAAAGGTATAAAGTGATGTCGCGACAAGGAACCGAGGTCGCGACATCAGAAGACATCAGTTGAAGGCTGCAGAAGACTTAAGCTTATGTCGCGACGTGAGATCGATGTCGCGACATGGATGATGTCCGCGACCAAGAGTTTGAAGTCGCGACTGAACATTAACATGGGCGGTCCACTTGGAAATCCCGCAAGTTTGCATTGGGATTAGGGCCCCGGTGAAACCTATAAATACGCGGCTACCCATTTCATACTTGTTAGCTTGGCGGCGACACGGAGCCCGAGTGCAGGTGATGCGAGCTCATTTTCTTTATTTTTCTTTTAGTTTTCTTTTCTTTTCTTTTCTTTTCTTCAATGTTGATAAGTAGAGATTAGATTAGATTTATCGTTTTAGTTTTCGTTTTATTTTCTGGAACTGGATGTTATCGTTTTGAGCAGAAGCTGAATGCAGAATTCAATTCTTTTCAAATTACTACCTGGAATGTTTGAAGTTGAACAAATTTAAGGTCGGCTCCTCAGGTTCATAATGCAGTTATTCTTATGATTAGAGGAATGCTGTAGTGTGTAATTCAGTAATTGAGGAACCCAGCTTCCATTAAGTATGAATACTATTGTCGAAATTATCTTTCACATGGATTGTTTCCCGACAAATTGCGAATTTCGGTTATGAATTTACTTTCGGTTATGGGTTTAATGTTTTTTGATACGAATATGGAGTTTCTTATACGTATTAAGAATTGTTTCATTGCTCTTATTTCAGGAGGTCCTCACGAGTGACACAGAGGCCAGCAATCTGGGAGTTATGAACAATTCTTTGAAGGTATATTAACTTTGCTATTAGAGATCTAATGAGCTTTGTAAAGTTTACTTGATAAATCTCTTCTTACTTGAAATCAAGAATGAGTTGAATGAGTTGCTCCAATTTAAACAAGCGAGAGAGTTCACCTGATTCGAATAGTGAAGCCAATCCGAGTGTTAGGCGAGATCTAATCAAGGAAGAATCTATTCTAATTTTGAGGAAGAGTAACCTGGAAGTTGTATATCCTTGCTTGACCGATAACTTTGGAGCTAAGGTTTACAGTCCAAAAAAAATGGGTATGAAGTATTGCAAAAGAAAAATACCCAGAATTAGGAAGTCCCTGTTAAAAAGTAGTTATCTCATTCCCTGTATTCGAGAGGATCAGGTAAAAATTAGATAATGAAATGTGGAGTGTGGAGAGATCTAGATTGTACTACTAAGCTCGAATGATTTTAAAACTGAAATACCTGACAAAATTACTTGATGTTAACAACGGGAATTAATACTTCACAATAGCATTGATCTTAATGTGTACTCCTAGCGATAATTACTCGGTTCCATTTATTTTCTTAAGCTATTAGTTATTCATTATTCTTTTAGATTCGATTTATTAAGTTGTTCATTCCTTTATTATATACTTGTATAATTCTGACTTCTTAATTTGGAACCTGATGTCATTTTTATAGTCGAATGGTATGGAGCTTGAGTAGTCGGGGTAGTTGATCTAGAATTCTTGAGATCTGGGATCGATATCTGGACTTAAATCCAATTTATTACTTGTTGACCTGTGCACTTGCAGTATATTAGGCCAAAACCAATATTGAAAATGATTTACTCTAGGAGATGTTTTGGTCTAGTCAACACACATCCTCAACTATTCCCTTAGGAATCTTCACTGATCTATCAGCCAATGACAAAGTGATGTTGGTAGGTTTTAGCTCCCCTAAACCTAACTGCTTATACACTGAGTATGGCGGGTGGGTTCTCTTGGCCCTTAAATCTGAGTGCTTTGTCTATGCAAGTCCCTCGATGTTGAAGTTGAAATTGTGGGGATTACGGATCCTTGTATTTGGCGGGGGTCTTGCTGCGGATTATGACTTGCTCGGTTAGGAAGGGCCTTCTTTTTCAATACCTAGCTCACTTTCTTGACTATGCATAGATCCTTGAGAACTTAGCATAAGTTGGGACTGCTTAATCATGTCGACCGGTGGGATGTTACACTGACCTTGTAGCACCTCCCAAATTTCGGCTTGATTTGGGATTTTCTTGCCTCGATTAGGGAAATGGAGGGGCATGGTTTCTTGGGTCTTCACGTGATTACCCTCTCGAGGCTCGCTTCCTTTTCCTTGCATGTTTCATCGGCGATCCATGAGCCTTGGTTGCTCATTTCTCTTCCACTCCTCGGAGTAATTATAACTTTCACTTCATCCATCCACTGAATTCTTTGGGATGAACCTACCTCATGAACCCACTGGATTGCTTGATGTTTGAAGAAACCTTCCTCTCCTGTACCTCAGCAAATTGTTGATCTTTGTGATTGAATACCACGGGTTGTCAATTTTACGATTAAGATTGCTCTCGAAACCCGTCTATTCTTTTTGTTAGGTGTGCTTTACAGTGTCAATCAGCATGCCGATTGTACATTGATCCCCTTTTGCTCCATCCGCAAAATTGCCGACCACGCCGAGAGTTCAAGATGGCTTGTTCAAGCGGAGAAGAGGATGGTGGCAAGCGTGAGATTGAGATGAGGAACCAAGCTGTTTGGCACGAGAGCACGTAGGCGAGAGGATTAGGTTTCGGGAGAGGTTAATTGATTCTTCCAATTAGATTGTATGTGTTATTGTTACCGTATGGGGGCATTGGTTGTGGCTTGTAGTGGCCTGACGTGCAGCATGTTCGACATCAAATCCTTCAGCTGATGGGGCACTCGAATAGTTTTCTCCTGGATGGACAGTGGGCTGATAATTGATGCATGGGTTGGCCTATGCAGTGTTTTTCGATCCGCACACACACTCATGGAGCCTCTTTCCTTCTGGCTCCTCCTTTCTAGCTAGGGTTGAGATTTTGCTTTCATTTCCATGTCTCAGAAAGTGTAAATTCCTCCCCTTTGGTGGGCTGAGGGGGCCTCATTTTCTCCGTCTCTCTCGGGTTAGTTCATCCCGACCATTTGGAAGTTTCAGCCACATAATTGAGAAATCCCCATAGCTAAAAATACGGGTTTTGCTCGAAAAGTCACCTCCTTTATGGTTTCTAGTAGTTGCTTCATGAAGCCCGAGGTGACCATACCATTTGTAGAAATGATTCACTAATCATATCAAAACCATGAATAATGGACATGCATTGATGGTCTCTATAGACCTCTCGACAACATTAGAACTTCTCATTGTCATAGGTCGAGTAAGTGTAGATCTATCTTTTCAAACTGTTGGTCTTTGTTGCGCTGAAGAATTTCTTCAAAAATTCAGCTTGAAGATCGGCCTAATTTCTAATCGTTCTCGGCCTCAGTGAATTGAGCCATATTTTGGCTTTATCCTTGAGGTTAAAGAGATACGCCCGGCTTCAGCAGTTCCGTATGGTTACTCTTGAGGATGGTATACCTCATAAAATCCCGTCACGTGTGAATATGGATTTTCATTCTCCATACCATGAAATGTGGGACGGGGGGGTACTAGGTAGGAGTCTCATGCTACATCTCGTGAGGAGGGTATATGATGCGGAAAGAACACTCACTCTAGGAGGGTGTATGTGTTTCCCTCATCGACACGTATCTTTGTTGGATTCATAGGGGTGCTTGTTGACTTTCTTTGTTCTCGAATTAGAGGATCCATTTAGTGCCCCAATGCTGTGATTTCTAACCTTGCTCAAATTTAGTGCACTCACTCTTTGCAATCTACGATATTCCTCTGTCCAGTCTTTGCATAAACACTGTACACAAAATGAAACAAAACAAAGAACCTGAAACAAAGCGACAAAGAAAGGTCGTGTTAGCTAGAACAAAAGCATTTGTAAAAATAAAAGCTGTCACGATAGCATAGTGAAGAAAACTTCTCAGTTCACGCACACTTAATTCAAAAAGGGTGTAAAAGGTCACCTACACTTGTAATGTGGATTACAAGTACACATTAACTCATCATACATAGTTTGCTTTGTCCACGGCTTAAAGGCGCCAAAACGTTCGTTAACACGGTAGGGTGATCGGAATCAATAATATTTTGTTTCCTAGTTCCTCTTTGCGTATTAGTCAAGCTACTTTGATATAGCGATCTAAATTCGAAAACGAGGGGATGGGTTTTCATCCACAGTAGTTGCGTCGGTGTTTGAAAATGGTGAGGCTTTTGTTTGGATTTGTGGATTTGGTTAAAAACAGTGGAGGTTGTTTGTTCACTAACTAACTGTAATGGCTTAATGTGAAGTGTGAAATGGTAACTTTGAAGGCTTGGGTCACTAGCTTGATAACATGGGGGTATTAAAATGTCCTCGGGTTATTTCCTCGCATTAGGGCAAATGACATATAGTCAAAGCCAAAATCGGATCTTTGTTTAGCTATAAAACCTAACCTTAGAACCACTCCTATTTGAGTCAAACCAAATACTAAGCATTCAAAGTCCCATTCAGTTGGAAACCCTAGCATTTAACCTCTTTTTAATGGCTCGTAAATGACATCTAAAGGATATTAGTGCATCTACCACAGTAAGAATGCATGAACCACAAAGAAATATGACAAGTGATGACCAAAGAAAAGACATTAAATGGCATTTAAACCCTAAGTTGGAAAGTTGGGAACCATAAATGCGCCAATGTAACATTCAAGCATGAGGACAATACGTAACCCCAAAACCAAGCTAGCAACCCTCCTCTTCAAGCTATGAGGGCTTAGCCGAGAGCATCCCTTGAGTTGTCATCCTCGAGGGGTGTTTGGCAGGCGAGAAAATGAGAGAAAGAAGAAAGAGAGAAGAGCAAAGTAAACCCTAAAATGAAAAACTGCGGAAAGCGTATAAAATTGAAAAGTTACTTAGGGTTACAAAGTTGTAAGGGGCTTACTTATAGTCAACCCCGAGTGTGAAAATACAAAAATTCTAAAATATGAAATTACATAAAGGAATAATGGTAAAATATCAAAAGCGTGAAGTCGTTTGGAATCAAAAATACCAAAATCTGAGTGAGCAATTTAAGCTATCGACAAATTTCGCTAGTATAGTAGAAATTCGCTATGCTAGCAAAATTTATTCTTTAGTATTTTTGTGAGATAAGCGGGGGTGAGATTTAGGCTAGGAGCGATAAATTTAAGCCTAGCTATGAAAATTTTTGCCTTTACTTTTCACATAGCGAAAATTTCGCTAGGATTGCGAAATTTTTGCTATGATTGCGAAATTTTCGCAATCCCAGCGAAATTTTCGCAATCATAGCGAAAATCCTGGTTTGCTCCCGCTTCCCTATTTGGCTACTGCATCCTCCTTTCTTCAAATCTACTTCACAATTCTTCATTTTTGAATGATGAAAAAAAATTGTAAATCCCCAGCATTCAGCACATATCTTGACATCAAACTTTAACCTAATTGGGTGAGAGACATGAAACTGCGAGAGCTTGCAAGAGGCAGGCTCGAGGAAATGGAATCAGTGGTACTAAGTGGACCTGCACACATCAATTGGCTTAATTGATATGATTAGTGCGCAAAAAGCACTCAGAACCTATCTTAAATAGGACTCAAAATAACACTTTTTAGGCACTAATCACACCTCTGAGAAGATGGGTTTGATACGGAAGCGTCTTCTTACGACTCAAAGCCGGTAGAAGAGCTACACTGACAGACGGCGTCGACCTCTAAAGTTTGAGGTGGGTGATCACGTCTTCTTGAAGGTGATGCCTAAGAGAGGAGTGGTCAGATTCGACAAGCGAGGGAAGCTAGCGTCGAGGTATATTGGGCCCTTCGAGATACTCGAGATGGTGGGCACAGTTACGTAACGGTTGGCATTACTGCTGAGTTTATTAGGTGTCCATGAGGTGTTCCACGTCTCCATGCTTCGGAAGTATACTCCAAATCTAGCTCATGTAGTGGATTGAGGAGGGATTGTTGTTGATACATATGAGACCTTCGAGGAGGGACCGCTGCGTATCAGGGATAACCAGGATAAGGTTTTACAATGCAAGACTGTGAGGCTAGTGAAGGTGTTGTGGCAACACTGAGAAGTGGAGGAGGCAACATGGGAACGCGAGGACATGATACAGGCCACCTATCATTTCCTATTTAAGGATAAAGGTGCGTTTTTCTAATATTGGAACTTGAATAACTATTGCATATGCATGTGTTTGTGTGTGCTAGTGTGTGAATTTTGGGGATGAAATTCTTTTAAGGGGGGGAAGAATGTAAAACCTAGGAAAATTAGAAATTTTCAAAAAACGGCAAAATGATAATAATAATAATAAATTGTCATAATGGTTCAGGGAAGCCTATAAAATTCTCTAGATCTCGGATGAAGAAACAAACTGATCCGTTAAATTCGTCTCGCGAAATCCAGTTACCCAGAAACGTTTCGTCAGATTACGAGGCCGGTCGAGGAATATTTTCACGATTTTCTGGGTGATAAATTAAATTCGATGACTCGAATGATATTACTACGAAAACCTCGGAAGTCAGGAAATGGCTTGAGCTAAGTTCATTTAAAATAAATTGAACTGAAAAGAAATAAATTGTTTCGGGGTAGAAACGGACCCGAATGAGAGATGGACACATGGCGCAATGTGAGCCATGTATCCAAATTAAAAAAAATTGATAAAAAGGAAAGGAAAGTCAAAGGAGGAGGAGACCGGGGCAGAAGTGAGGCGTGAGGAGGAAGAGAGAGAAGAAAAAAAAAGGGAAAATGGGTTTTTCGCTATCTCTAGATCTTAGTTTGAGTCGTTGGATTTTTCGTGGAGCGAGAAGAAAAGTTGATCGAGCATACTTAAGCTAATAAGTAGATGCCGTAAAATCTTAGAGTTTCGTCAAACTCCACGAGGTAGGGAATTTTCCTACTTTGAATATTTCCAGCCTAAACGTCATTTAATGGCGTGGGGTTTTCTTTGAGGTCGTGAGAGGCCGTAAATTTCAGTCCCAAAATCTTGGGATTAAATGTAGAAATTTTTAGGAATTTTCAAGACTGTTTTCGAACAATTCAAGCTGAATTTTAGACGATCCAAGTCTAAATTACAAGGGAATGTTTCGGACATCGGGATTGAATTTTAGGACTATTTTGAGCAGTCTTGGCTAAATTTTCGGAATTTGTTTCGGACGATCTGGGCGGGATTTTCGAATTGTTTTTCGACGATCCGGGGACTAGGTTACGAGGTTTGGTTTGATCTCGGGACTTATGTTTTTGGGTTTTGTGGTGTGTTTTGGTATCACGGTAATTCGGTGACGAACTATGAAGGGACCAAGAGGTACCCTGTTTTATATGGGTCCGAGATTTGGGCCATTTTGTGTGTATTGTTGAACAAATAAATAATATGTTGTTATGTGTAAAAATCATGTTAACATGTGTTTGCGTGATATATTAACATGAAAATTGTTGATGAATGGAAATTATATGTAGGAAATATAATTATCCGGAGTTTATAAATGTTGCATGTAGCATGACATAGCATGAAATGGCATGATTGCATTTCATATGCAGGGTCACATCGCGTCGAGTCGGGTGTGGGTGCATGGTACTGTTATTCACCATTCTTGGTGAACGTGTGGTGAGCTCGGAAATGGGACCACGTCCAAGATTGAGACTCACGTAGATCCCCCCTAGGGTGAAAGACCCAAATTTATATGCGGTTAGACATGATCACTGGCGGTAAAAGCCCATAAAAATGTCGGAAGGATTACGATGATCCTGAGGTGTGACCCCGAAAAAGACATGGCCCATGACGAACACACGGGATTTGATAAAAAAATTCAAGTAAATATTGGAGGGTTGTATAATAGTTTAAGTCATTGGGTGAAACAACAATGACTGGTTTTCACACTTGGCATTGCAGGTGCGAGGGAGTCAGCCGGGACTCGGGTTGTGGGCATGAGAAGTCTCATCTCATGCATGACACGTAATATTCCATATAAGATTGCATTATTTATATGGAATGTGGTCGGATGTTTTCTTGGTTGTCATTGCCTGTGCATTTAAAGTGGGGAGTAGCCCATGTAGGAGAAATTTTCTACTATGCATCGCTCACCTCGTTGTGGGTCCCTTTTTCAAGTATAGGGGGTGTACAGCGAGACGACGCTTCGACGTGGCCGTGATTATGAAGAAGGCCGATGTGTGGCCTTGATATTACCTTTGAGTAACATTTTTGTAAAAATATTTTGTATAAAAGAATTGTAACTAAATTATTTTGGAACTATTTTCTAAATAGTCAATATGTAATTATGGTAAGAGGGTCGTGATCGGACTCTTACGGACTTTAATTAAGCGTTTTATTTTCATATTTTAGATTTAAATGTGAATGAATGGGTCCTGGTAAAGGGATGTATATTAGGGATATGGATAGATGGACCCTGTTATACAGGTTTAGGTAGAGCTTCCCGAACAAAGAAGACTTTGCTCTATTTTTGTGAAAATATGGATCCCGATAAATGGGACACAACATTGTGGTATCGGGTCACCTGAAATCCTGAATTCCCGGTAGTTGGCGGGTTGTCGTGGGACCCCCAGTTTGGGGCGTCACACATGGCGGAATTATTTCCCTCTATGCGTGAGCTCTGCTTGACTTATGAGTGAATAGTCGGTTCTTACTGGTAGAAAGTGAGTTGACTTTGTCAATCAATCTACTACAACCCAAACTAAATCATGCTTCCTCCCTGTCAATGGTAACTCGACCACAAACTCCATTATGATTTGATCCCATTTCCACTCGGGTATTCCAATAGGCTACAACAAACCCGAAGGAATTTGATGTTCTGCCTTCACCTTCTGGCACACCATACATTTGGTCACAAAATCCGAAACATCTTTCTTCATTCCGGACCACCCATATGAAGTCATCAAATCCTTATACATTTTCGTGCTACCAGGATGTATAACAAAGGATCCATAATGTGCCTCTTCAAGAATGGATTTCTTTAACTCATTATCATTAGGTACACAAACTCGATCTCTATAATACAAGAATCCGTCCTCATTCACTGTAAGTTCAGTTTCTTTCCCCATTCTATTTTGATTACAATGGCATAAATTTTCTCATTACTCTTTTGTGCCTCTTGCACTTGATTTAACAAATTTGATCTTACCATTAATTCAGCCACTATTGCACCATCGTCTGATAATGACAAATGAGCTTTCAGCGCTGTTTGCACTGACTTTCTACTCTGATCGTCTGCCACTACATTAGCTTTCTCGGGGTGGTAATTGATGACATAATCATAATCTTTGATCAATTCCATCTATCTACGTTGTCTCAAGTTAAGCTCCCATTGCCAGGGGAAATACTTAAGACTTTTGTGATCAGTGTAGATGAAACACTTTTCTCCGTAAAGATAGTGTCTCCATATTTTCAATGCAAAAACAATGGTGGCCAATTCCAAATCATGTGTAGGGTAATTCTTTTCATGCGGCTTCAACTATCTTGAAGCATAAGCTACAACTTTACCTTCTTACATAAGGACACATCCGAATCCATTTAACCAAGCATCACTGAAGATCACATATTCTTTTATCGAAGGTCAGTTGAGTAAGAACTGGAGCCTCAAGTTAAAAATGCTTTCAACTTTTCAAAACTAGCTTGACACTTTTTGCTCCACTCAAATCTCACATTATTTTAGAGCAATATCGTCATCGGGGCCGCAATCATCGAAAATCCCTTAACAAACCTTATGTAGTGACTTACCAAACCTAGGAAGCTACGAACTTTCGTGACACTTCTCGATGGTTTCCATTCAAGAATCACCTCTATCTTCCTTGGATCCACCCTAATTCCTTCTTCCCATACAATGAGTCCAATAAAAGACACTTCTTTCAACCAAAATTCACACTTACTCAATTTTGCATACAATTGTTCCTTCCTCAAGGTTTCTAACACTACCCCAAGATGTGTATCATGATCTTCCCGGTCCTTTGAATACACAAGGATGTCATCTATAAACACCACGACAAACCGATCTAAAAACTGTAACATCCAAAAAGTAACCTTCTTGTCTTATTATTTTACCTTATAGTATTATATGCTATTATAAGTTTTTATTTTATTTATTTGTTATTTTATCGGTTATAAGTGATAGAAGTAAAGTTTTAAAATGAATATATATATATATATATATATATATATATATATATATATATATATATATATATATATATATATATATATATATATATGGAAATTAATAAAGGTAAAGTTCAAATTGATAAAATGTCAAAATGAGGACTCAAGGTCATAAATGAAGAAGAGTATATGCCAAAGTAGAAATATGATGATTGTTATGCAAATGAAATAGAAATGAAGAGGCTTTAATGAAAAAAATGAAAAAAGAAAGCCGAAAGAGGAAAGGCGAACAAGGCCTTATCTGAATAAGGATAAAACCAAATTTGGTCTAGTGAAATGATATCAATTCTCATTTTGGGGAAAGCATGGGAGCTAGGGCACGTTCTTGTGAGAGGGGAAGAAGCCATCTTTGGACTCTACTTGTTCTTTAAGAGGAAGGAAGAAGGAAATCTAGAGGATTGTTAAAAAAGATTAATGTATGGATACTTGTCTAAGTTTGGGTATGGATTCACCCATTTGGCATTAGGAACCCTCTAGTCTGTCTTTAGGATGTGTTTGGGATTGGTGAAACCATAATTTAGTATATATATGTTTGATTTAGAGTTCAAGCATCCTTTTTCTTTGATTAGGATTGGTTTTGAGGAATTTTTGTATAAAGGAAATGTTGGGGTTTTAGGAGAGATGTTGTAAAAAATGTTCCAAAACCCATGTTTTTGTTTTGGCCATGACATGGCCATTACTCATTGAAATTGAGTGATTCAAATTTTTGGGTAAACTAGACTTCTAGGAGAACAAATTTTCTTGAAATAAGTGTATTCAAATTTGGACCCCATTTGACCTAGAAATTCGTCAATGGGAAGGCTTTGTTTTCGGGAAAATTCTGGTTCTGTTTTGGTATAGTTTTGGTATTTAGGCCATAAGTTGAGTTTCACTCATCCAAATTGAGTGATTAAAATTTTTGGGTAAATTATACTTCTAGGAGAACAAATTTCCTTGAAATAAGTGTATTCAAATTTTGACCCCATTAGACCCATAAATTCCTCAAAAAGAAGTTATGTTTTCGGGTAAATTCTTGTTCTGTTTTGAAAATAGAGTAGTCCCGGTTGTTTAGGGCATATCTTGAGTTTCGGTGCTCTGAATTGGATGATTCCAATTTCTAATGAAAACAGAATCATAGAAATATCATTTTCTTGAAGTAAGTTTGGGAAAAATATTGCTCATTTGTTCCCATAAAATTTTACAAGTGAAGGTGTATTGGGTAGAAATCAACCCCAACCAGAAACATTAGCATGCATAATTGATTTTTCTTTGTTTGTTCTCTGATTGTAACTTATTTTTAATGGATTAGGGGCTGGTGATGATAAAACCTGAGCTAATATCGGGATACAAGGAATAGGAGTCAAGAATCGACAATCTTTTTGGTTTGTTCTTCATATTTCTATTCTTGTTTCAAGTTTTGTGTTTGTTTGTCAAACAAATCTGGAATGTTTGATATGAAATATGTGTTTTTGGTTTGAACCAGTTAAATCTGAAATGTTTGACAAACATCTACATATGGGCTTCTATTTGAACCATAAATAAAAAAGTTTGAGTGTTGGTTAATTGACTTATAAATGAACTATATTGTGTCAAACATGACAGGATTCACGTATGTACAAATGAATCCGTCGAGAATGTTAATTGTATTGTAGAAATGTGAAAATGGTATTGTAAATGACTAATAAGGGTCAATGTAGTAGTACTACAAATGATTGGTATACCAATAAGGGTCAATGTAGTAGTACTACAAATGAAATGATTTATAGTGGCATATCGATTCGTAGCCCAACGGGACAGTATCAATAGTGTACACAAAATGCAAATGTAAAATAACCAGTCCGTAGCCCAGCAGGACACTACTAAGTTATTAAATGTTTTATACTGGCTTGCAGCCTAGCGGGACCATGCTGGTGATTCCATTATCTTACGCACCGAAAGTTTTGGTTAGATTCATTTAAGAGAAAAATGATTAATAATTGTATGGATTGTGTTAATTGAGTTGTGACAAGAATAACAACACATGGGAGCATGAAAGATGAGAATTATTGTATTTCTATATTTGAGACAAAATGAAAGTATGTTAAACTACTATAAAATGGTATATTTATAAATATTAAATGGATCACATGAGTAGTATGTTGAAAGGTTGTCTGGAAAAAAAATATGTTGAATGTTTTTTAGATGATTAAGTGATGCATATAGCAAAAGTTAATTGTTATGCATATAGATGTGGTAAATTTGTTTGATATGAGAATAGAAATGAAAAGAACCACTAAGCATGAAAATGCTTAGCGCGTTGGCTTTCCATGCGCAGTTACCAAGCAGATAGTGGCAAGACCAAAGACCGCAGAACCCAGAGTCATCGTCAAATCGTACAGAGTATAAGAAATGCTCTGTCTCATGCATATACTTCATTCCATGATATCATGTGACTACTTTGTATTGAAATCAAAAGATGTAAAGATCTTCATAAGAAGATTATATTTTTAATTTTTTTTTTACCATGGAATGTACTTTACATTGTGGATTTTCAAAGATAATAGGTGAACTTTGAAAAAAAATTTGTAAATGATTTGGAAAGGGCATGGAAATGCCATTTTGTATAAATTTTGTACTAAAGTATAGTTTGGGTCCTCTAGAAAAGATATAATCCTTACTCCTTATATTAAAGAATGTGAATTAGTGATATCATATTCACATATATAAATATGATTAAATGGATATTAAATATCCTATCGAAAATGAGTATATGAAATGTGTTTTACAGATAAATGGATTTAGTGGTCCGTGTCCCCGGGTAAGGTCTAACCGTCGGGTCTGGGGGTGTGGCAATTATTTTGGTATCAAAGCCTAGGTTTAGGCGATTTTATGAATTGATTTTGCATTATGTGTGTCATGCATTTTATTTGCATATAAAAGGATGATGTGACTCTGATGCGGATCTTGTTAGCCTTAATAGGTTAAGCATGGAAATTTCAGGCCCCAATAGGGTTAATGGTGACTCGAGGAGTCGTGGTCGGAAAACACGGTTCATTAAATCCATGAAAGCGGCTGGTGCATTTGTCAACCCTAACGGCATTACAAGGAATTCATAATGTCCATAGCGCGGTCTAAACGTCGTCTTATGCACATCCGCATCCTTAATCCTTAATTGATGATACCTATATCTGAGGTTGATTTTGGAAAAGACACTCGCATCTTTCAGTTGGTAGAAAAAGTCATCGAATCTAGAGTAGGGTACTTGTTCTTCTTGTGTCATCTTGTTCAGTTGTCTATAATCAACACACAACTAAAGTGTACCATCTTTCTTCTTAACAAAGAGCACTAGAGCTCTCCATGGGGATACACTCAGACGAATAAATCCATTTTCTAATAATTCTTACAACTGATGCTTCAATTATTTTAACTCCACTAGAGCCATTCTATACGGTGTAATGGATGCCAGAGCGACACCTGGAACAACATCAATTGCGAACTCAATTTCCCTCCGTGGAGGCAACCTTGGCAACTCCTCTAGAAACACGTCCGAGTAATCACAAACTGTAGGGATGTTTGAAGAACTAGGCTTCGCCTTTTCCGTATCAACCACATATGCCAAATAGTCTTCACACCGTTTCCGAATCATCGTCCTAGTAGTGGTGGCATATATCACATTAGAGAGGTGGTTCGACCTCTCGCCGATGAAAGTTACTTCCTTTCCACTCGTTGCCCTCAAGGTCACCCGCTTCATTCTACAATCAACCACCACTTGGTGATGGGACTACCAATCAATTCCTAATATCACATCGAACTCTTTGAATGATAACTCGATCAAGTCTCCTGGAAACTCATACTCTCGTATTCTGATGGGACAACCCCTATAGACTCTATTCACAACGATACTATGCTCGAGCAGGTTCATTACCAAGATATCATACTCGGTTTCACTCTTAGGTATACTACTGAAGCTAGGAATGGAAGTACAAACATAAGAATGGGTTGACCCTGGGTCTATAAGTGCATGTACTAGAGTATCAAAGATATTGAAATTACCAACTATCAGATCTGAGGCATCTTTATCTTCAACAACCTTCATTACATACGCCCTAGTTGGAGCATTGGAATCCTGTTTGCCTATCGGTTGTGTCACTATTCTCGGAGCATTCGGTGATGCAGTACTCTTATTGTCCTTGTTTCCCTTCTGCACTGTTGAAACTGTCACCCCAATCTGGGGTGCTGTGAAAGAACGGGCTTTAGGACAATCTTTTACCTTATGATCATTTGATCCTTAAACAAGACAAGCACCTGTCAATCTCTAACAATCTCCCTTATGTCTCCTCCCACAATGTGTGCAATAAGGAGAAGCTAGTCCTCTGGACGAGCCTCATATGGCACTAGCGACTAATGGTCCTGGAAAAGTAGTCTTACTACTATTAGTTTGAGTTGGCCCCTTTACGGTGTTCTGACTAGAACCCTGTGGACCATTAAATTTCTTATTCTAGTGATAAGAACTTGGTTGCCAGGGTTTTTCTTGCCACCTTACTCCTTTCCTTCTGTCGTACTCTTCTTCTTCACCCTTTCAACATTTAATGCATAAGCTACTATCTTAGAGTAATCATCATGGTTGAATCCTATGACATAGGCGAATATAGTCATTTAGGTCATCCTCAAACTTACGACACTTTTCTTCCTCTGTAACTAACATCTTTGGAGCATACTTGCTCAACCGGGTGAATTCCCTCTGATACTTTGTCACACTCATACGCCTGCGCTGGGGTGTTGAATTATCTTCTCATATTGCTGAGTAGGTCGGCCCGCGTATTACTTTCTAAATTTTTCTATGAAAAAACTCCCATGCGATATTTTAGGTAGTGCGATTACGGTCACGGACACCCTGCTTGGTAAGCATCATCCTAAAGAAGTGAGGTCGCACACTCTAAATTTTCCTTTGGCACACAGTGCATTTGTCAAAGCATCCTCTTTGTTCTTTCGAGCCAATTTTCCGCAGTGGAAGGCTTGTCATCTTTCTTTCCAAGGAACTCCGTGGGTCGGTATTTTGTCATTCTCTCTATTACTTCCCGTTGAGGGACAACTTGGACTGGTTGCACTACTCTTTGCAACGCTTGAGCTATTTGTTGGAGAATATCGACAGAACCTCCTTTGGCTTGTCCCTGTTCATGTATTGATGGAACATGGGATGCTTGCCCACCATCCACACTAGCAGGGCTATTTGGGCAACTCCTCGAGTGACCTCTAACTCTATTGGGGCCTGAACTTTCCATACTTAACCTATTAAGACCGACAAGATCAGCATCAAAGTCACGTCATCCTTTATAGTCAAATGCAATGCATGTCACACATAATTCAAAGTCAATTCATAGAATTGCCTAAACCATTTCTTTGATACCAAAATAATTGTACTTCCAGAGCTGACAGACGGTGAACCCAGATCAGGAGGCCTTGGACACCATGAAATCTTTTGTCAAAACACATTTCATATAAACATAAATATATATGAATATATGATATCATTACTAATACATACATTAGTATGAGAAATATACATCATATCATTTCAAGTTGGCCTATATCTATTTTTTTAGTACAACATATTGATACAAAATGGCATTCCATGCCTTTCCAAAACATTTACAAAATATTTTTGGGGTTCACCCTCTTGCTATCCATGAAGACTTAAGCATCTTTGATTTCCACAAAAATAATCACATGATATCATGAAATGAAGTGGTATGCCTGAAACGGAGCATTTTCGTATACTCCGAACTGTATGACGATGACTCTATGCTCAGTGGTCTTCAGTCTTGCCACTATCTACACGGTACCTATGCGTGAGAAATAAACGTGCTAAGCATTTTCATGCTTAGTGGTTCTTTACGTTTCTATTCTCATCTCAAACAATCAACATAACATATATATGTACATATAAATAATATTCGGCTACAGGCATACATTACTAGTCACAACTACATTCAGCATATTTTTTCAAACAACATTTCAGCATAGTACTCATGTGATCAATGCAATATTTATATATATAACATTTTACACTAGTTTAACATTCATTCATTTTATCTCGCATATAAAAACACGATAATTCAGTTCTTTTATGTTCGCATATACTAGTATTTTCTTCACAACACAATTCAAACGTTTATAAAAAATTTTCTTTTAAAATGAATCTAACCGATATTTTCGGTGCAGAGGATAACGGAATCACCCACATGGTTCCGCTAGGCTACTGGTCAGTTTAACACTTTTAATAACTCAGTATTGTCCCGCTAGGTTACAGACTGGTTATTTTTACATTACATTTTTGTGCCCATGTTTGCCTGTGATTATATAGACTAAACATTCAAGTGCAGATTCTGAGGCCTTCTGATTCTCTTGCATCTTTGTCTACTTAAGTTACTTTGATATAAGCGATAAAATTGCTATATTGCTTAATTTGAAAAGGTTTTAATCTAAGACCTTGCAAGTGCACAGATCATACAAGTAGTAAAAATGGATGTAAGTCGAGATATCATTCCCTCGAGGAGATTGACAAGAATTTGGAATCAAGCTACCCAGTACTTAAGGTCCACACTATTTGAACCCCAGTGAATAGTGATGGTTTAATCTAGAAGATAATAATTCTAGAAGATACATAGGAATATAAAAGGAATTTAAATGTTACAACCTATCACACAAAAATAATAAAATAAAATAAGATAAAATAAAGATCAAATACTGGACTAAATCAGGTTTCCATGAGAAATAGACACTATCGAGTGCGTAGAAGCTTGACCAATTCTGCATTAATGTACATTACTCTATTCTATTCTTCAGATGTGGATTTGTCCAAGATGCATATGCAGTGGATTTCTCCATTTTTACGGGTTAGAGGCCCCTGCTTTTCTCAAAACGAGATCTAACCGGCTACTTACTATTTTGACGCTTCTTACGAGATGCAGGTATTTTCTTTCTCAATACTTCACACCCATTTCTTGAGACTGCAGATTTCTTGCATCCCTTTGCAGGGTTACTGCAAAACTTCTACAACTCAATTGATGACTTAACCTTTAAATCTAATGGTTCTTCCCTTCCCTTGATCAGATTTATGCTAACACAGGGTTAGGAGCTTCCCCTAAAATTAAGGTGAAGTCTCTGATTATTTACATTGATAAATGTTCCCTTCCAACAACAATTATGAGTGAAAAGGGAATTTATCGAGGTGAACTTTGAGCTTAATGGTCGTCAATGGTAGTCCTATCATACCTGAAGTGGAATGTTCCTGACTCCTCGGGAATCTCCATCTCTGTCACTAGTAGAGGGCCTCCTGAAAATCAGAGCAGGAAACAATTCTTGAAATGGTATAATGTGCTACTATTGGGAGCTAGTGGAGTTCAATAACAACATCAATCAAATAAATTCCAATCCAAGTATTTCTCTCTAAATGATGCAGAAAAGACTATAACTAACAGTAAATCCAATCTAGTGAAACTGCGTTCTCAATACTGCATTACAATCGACAATGGATCATTGATCAAGTACACCCACTGTAATTGTAATAAACTGAAACGAACGAATTCCATAAATTTGTCCAGACTCCATTAATTTCAGGCAGTAATGGTAAGAGAAAATCAGAAATTAAATCCAGCTTCATCGTTTCTACACAGATCAATGGTTCAGATCCAGAAAAAAAAAGTAAAAGAAAAGAAAATAAAAAAAATCTATTCTAAAAATATATAGTGAGCGCTTCTCCTCCTCGATTAAGGTATTAAAGGCAGGGTACCTTTTTACTAAAAATTATAAGGGCAATTATAAATTGTCTAAATTGGGTTTTGATTCAACACTCAATTGGGTTTCCTAAAAGGAAGGCCCAGTTTACTGTTTTCAAGTCACGACCTCAAAATGGAGTCTCGACCTGAATTCTTTCATTTGTACTTGTTAGTTGCGACCTGACATCTTCAATTGTGACTAGATTCCTTGCAACTGCCTTGATTAGTGGTCGCGACCTCAAAAGGGAGTCGCGATATAGCTCTTTTTTGCCTCCTGCTGCATTCTACGTCACGACCTCTATTTTAGGTCATGACCACATTTATGTGGCCATGGCTTCAGTTCTAGGTCACTTATCTTTTTCTGGCTGTGACTTCTTTGTTTGAGCTTCTGTCCTCATACATGTTTCTTATCACGACGTCGATAACAGGTTGCGACTAAGTAATTTCTCTTATCACCGCTTTCCTGGTCGCGACCTCAAAAGCAAGTCGCGACCTCTTTGTTCTAACTTCTTAGGCCCTTTGTTTTTGTCTCGATTACATGTACTTGATCGCGACACCGATTATTTTGTGGTAACCTTCTATGCCATCGATCTTGAATTTTAGTCGATAGGAAGCTGGGTAGCGGCCTCAGTCTTCTCCTTGCCTTCATACAGTCATGACTCCTATTCTTTTCATTGCAACCATTTTCCTTTCTCTAGTCTCTATTTCAGGTCGCGACCATAAAATGATGTCGTGACCTTATGGTTTCTCTTTTTCTGATAGGTTTTTGTCTTAATTGCTTAAATGTAGTTGCAACCTGAAGGATTAGTCGCAACCTGCCTCCATATAGAGACCCCTTGTCTTTATTTCATGTCGCGACCTCAAAAGCACGTCGCGACTTCGAGTTGAGTCTTTTAATTAAGAACTAGTTGCAACTTAAATTTTCTTGTAGAGACTTCATCTATGGCTTCATCAACCGATCAATGTCGCGACTTCAAGTTTATGTTGCGACCTGCTTCATCTTCATTTGGTGTCGCAACCTCAAATTGGTGTCTCGACCTCAGATTCTTCCTTGAATATTCCTTCTGTTTCAACAACTCTTCCTTGGTCGCAACATCTATTTCTGGGTGACTTAGCATTTAAGTGTGACCTCACGTTCTTGTCGCGACTTGGCATGATGCATCCTTCCATTTCTCCCTCAAGACTCGTCTTGGTGGTGTCGTGACTTGGAAATAATTGAGCTGACAAGTTTCTTGTTGCAACTTCACTTCTGTTATTAGACTGGTTTCTTCTGGTTCTTGTTGGGGATTTTGATTCTGCTGTAATTCTCTGCAAAATTATATTTGAGTAAAATATCCATATTTCTACCTATTAATTAGCATTCATATTGTCATTTAAATTAGAAAAATGGAGTAAAAATCCAATGAGTTTTTTACTCACCAAATTCCCTCAAACTTAAAATTTTGCTTGTCCCCAAGCAAAGAAAAAGAAAGAATTGTTTGTCCTCAAACAATTGAGCTTTATTTTTAAGGACATTTTTCTTATTTAAACCACATCCTTTCTTATTTTACCATCTGACTTGAACAAAAAGGTTGCATTATTATCTAAAATCCAGTCACCAATTGAGAAAAAGGAAAGCGTTGCAACCATGCATCATAAATAAGGCGTGAAATGCATATAAAACCAGTTAAAATAAATCTTGTTCTACGAAGGTGTGTGTAGGTCTTCCTTCCTATTCATCTTTTTGTAGTGGTTAATCTTAAAATTCTCCTCGGATGCTAATTTAAGTCCTGGCTTGTTTTCATATTGATCTCTCTCCAGCTAATGTAGGCAAACTCAGCCTTGAGATCGAAAAGGTCTTTCCCGGGCTTGTAATGTTAGGCTTGGGTAATTGGGTAGATAAATGGAAAATTTTAGGATGCAAATTACCTAGATTCCATTCTTTCTTTCTATATAATGGCCTTCATCTTTCATCCTTTTCTTTCTTCTTCTTGTAAACTCTCCCACCTTCAACTTATCAATTCGGTTCCTTTTCACTGAAACACAATTCAAAGAATTGGAACAGTACAATGTTTTGTCTTATTAGGCTTTCTATCACTCTTAGAGAACTTTGGGTTAGCAACTCCCATACCAGTTAGCATTAGGATACTAGGTGTTGAAACACCCCTACGAACTTAATTGTTCAAGAGAGATAGGTCACAAGAAAAAACTTAATTGTTCAATTTATTTTCCTTCATTTATATTTCTTCTTTTTATTTTTCCTCCTTCATCCTTGTAATATAAAAGAAATATATTCCCCCAAACTTGTTCCTTTCTGCATAGCAAACTTTCCTTTTTTGAAAACTAGGTAATTTTTTGGGTTCTTTGTAGTATTAATTCCTGAAATTGGTCTTCAATTCTTGCTATTTGAAGAGTGGAAACTAGGCTCAAATCATGGAACTAGATTATATGCTTTGCATATAATAACGATGACAGAAGAAGTTCCGAACTTAAGGATGGCCTCTATCATCATTTTCTTGTTAGTTGTTTAAGCACAGGATTTCGCCTCGACCAATAATCGAACAAGTTCTAGAACCATATGCTTTTGTTGGTTATTCAGAGAAGATGTCCTAATTCCTAAAGTATTAAAGTTTTTAAACCTTGTGCATAGTCTTTCAAAGATTTGTGTGGACTTAGTTGTTTACATTTAAAATTCAATCATTTTATTTGTTCTTTCAATCGTATATTTTTCCTGATTCTGCAATTTAAACCTGGTTGAAACTAAAACTAAAATAACATTTGGGTTCCATAGTTCTTCTTTCTTTCTGAGTGTTGTTCAGATCCTTGCTCGGTGGTAATTGTGTCATTGTACAAAGAAAGCTCGAAAATATAGATCATTTCTTGCAGACAAATAATGAATGACACAAATAACACAATTCATCATACCAGCTTATGAATCCAAAAAAAAAAAAAAACACCTTGCTAAGCAACTAGAATTTCATTTATTCAATAAATTCAAATATCAAACACTCAATGTTGCACAATATGATTTTTCTATCTATACAAAAACTAATGCAAAATACAATAAAGACAGTATCTAATCCAGAGGAAAATTCTCTATTCCTTGATCTAAAACCCTATGCCTTCTCCTAAAGGCTGTAGCTCCTGCTTAATCAGTTCCCTTTATCACGAATGTGCGCAGGAAGAAAGGGGTTGATAGAAGAATAGTCCCAACAAGGTGAGCCTTTTCCTTGCCTCATCTGTCTGAGTTCCTCTGGATGATGAGGTTCTTATGACACTTCTTCGATCCATTCCCATCATCCATTTTCTTAATGATAGAGTGTCGTTTGAAATCATGACTGGAATTGGTTTGTTTTCAGACTCCATTCATTCCATTCGCTCTGCATTTGCACCAGCAATTCCATATTGTGTATCTTTTCCTCATCCTTCTTTTCTTCATTTTTTCCTTGTTCATTTTCATTTGTGTCTTCCCGTCCTTTTATAATGACCTTGGTTCTCGGGGGAATGAAGAAGCTCCTTAAATCTCTTGTATTTAATGAATGATTCAGTAAAATCATCTCAGATCCGAGCGCCTGGCTGGCTGTGAGGAGATTTTTAAGAAGGAAGGGGGAAATCCTTAAGGAAGTTTGATCGTTTTCTTTGAGAGGCATTGAATATCTTTTTGAATTCCTCTTTTGAAAATACACGACCTACACTAGTTCCTTTAATTCCGGTTGGGTTTCTGGTTCTGTATTAATAACAGTTTCGGTCAGAGGTTCCAAATGAACCTCTTCCTCCCGCTGGACATACTCACGCATAATCTTGTTGATCATTCCGTTAAGATTCAGAGTATCTTGCTGATTTGCATCCATGACTGAAGATTTCGGAGGGTACTTTAATGAATTAATCGGGCTTAGGGTTTGGAGATTCGAAGAATTAGGAAGTGGAAGTAGAAGAGTTGGAAAGAAGTGAAGATGAATTGAATTTTTTGTATGAAATGACTTTTTGGCTTCACACTTGTTTTGATGGGCTCGAGGTTATGATTGCGGAATGGAAGGTTGAAACATTAAATTTTAAGTCACCACACTAATGCGTTTTATTAACTCCCCTCATGCTTGCTTCGCTCTGCCTAATAGAAAAGTTAAGACTTAAATTTATTCGGAGTTAACCATTTTTGGTCGCAACCTACTTAGCTTTGTCGTGACCTGAGATGTGGTCTCAACAGAAGAATCGATGTTGCGACTTGAAATTTTCTAATCCTAATTCTAACAATTCCATTTCAAATAATTTCAATTCAAAAAATCCAATCAAAATAATTACAATTCATCCTCATCAATCAGACATTCATGATTAACTCTATATTTACAACGGTTAAATTGAATCGAAATTAAAATTTTCCCTAAAATTCAATGATGCTTTATCTGAAACAATTAGAATTAATTAGAGAAGAGTATACTACCCTCTTTTTGTCTCGTGTGCAGACTGGAAATTTGGATGCAGAGATTCCTCCTTGTATACACTTATATTGTCCTACAAAAAAAAAACATACATACATTAAAGCAGTAATAATAAAATCACACTAAGCTTACTAAGAAAAATAAAAAATTTCTAACAAAAAACTCAAAACTTAAAACAAACTGTAGTGTTGGTTTGCCTCCACAAAATTTGCTCCATTTACGTCCTTAGCTGGACTTGCTTCTATTAAATCCTTGTTCCTCAATTTTTCTCACTTTCGAAACTAGGAATCATTTTGTTATCTTGAATTTCTCCAAGAGTAGTGCTTGATCTCGACCATTGACCTTGAATTTCTCTCCATTGCTGGTTCTCAATGTCACTTCTCCAAAGGTTGTATTTGATTCTACTGTATATGGTCCACTCCATTTTGATTTTAACTTTCCTGGAAAGAGTTTCAGTCTGGAGTTGAATAATAGGACTTGATCTCTTGCTTTAAACTCTCTCCTCAAAATCCTCTGATCATGTCATTTCTTTGTTTTATCCTTGTAAATTTTAGCATTATCATAGGCTTCATTCCTTAGCTCTTCCAATTCATTCGAGTTAGGTGGCGCTCTTCTCTAGCGACCTTGAAGTCAAAATTTGGCTTATTGATAGCAGCATGGCTTTATATTCCAATTATAGAGGAAGGTGACAAAAGGTTTACCATAGACAATCCACGTATGGGGACATTCGATGGGGTTATAAGCGATCATTGTATGCCCGCGGTCATCGTGAGTTTAGACCCGATCTCTTCTACTAGAGCTTACAATTTTTTCTAGAATTTTTTTATCTCCCTATTAGAAATCTCAGCTTGCCCATTTGTTTGAGGATGATAAGCCAAGCTCATAATGTGTTTGATTCCATACCTGCTCATGAGTCTATAAAACACCTTATTTGCAAAGTGGCTTCCTCCATCACTAATAATAGTTCTAGGCGTCCCAGTGCACTCAAAATGTTCTTTTCTTAAAACCATGTTGTATTAGCATCATTTTGAAACAAGACTCTTTGCCTCAACCCATTTGGATACATAATCCACGGTATAGTATGTATAAATTTCAGCGAAGGTGAAAGGGACCCATAAAGTCTATTCCCAAACATCAAATAGATGCACCACAAAGGATACCTTGTAAGGCATTTCATGCCTTTACTAACATTTCCCATTCTTTGGCATTGATCCGCAAATTTCACCCATTCGAAACAATCTTTGAAAATAGTAGGCCAATAAAAACACGATTGGAGGCTTAGTAGAAATTTAATTTTGTCTCTGAGTGTCCTCCGTATAATTGATGCATGACATTCGTGTAAGATCTTGCCTTGTTCACTCTCTGGTACACACCTCCTGATTATCATATCAGCTCCTCTTTTAAACAATAGTGGGTCATCCTAAATGTAAAATCTATTGTCAGTCCTTAATTTTTTTTCTCTGTTGGTAGCTGAGTTCTGGTGGCATAACTCCACATGCTAAAAAGTTCACGATATCAGCATACCAAGGTGATTGGAGTGATAATTGAAATAACTGCTCATCTGGAAAATGTTACGCTGTTCTTTTCTTCTTCTGTATGCAGTAGACTTTTCAGCTCTTGATAATTGATCAGCTATCACATTGTCCTGACGCTGCTTTATCTTTGATCTCGAGATCAATTCTGTAATAAATACCCTGATCGATCTTGGCTTTTCTTCTTTCTTTGCCATCAAATACTTAATTGCAGCATGATCAGTATGGATAATGACATGGGACCCCAATATGTATGGCATAAAATTTTCACATGCAAATACTATGGCCAAGCAGAAGTATATCCAGAGTATCCATCAAGAAAACAGAAGTGAGGGTGTCCTGCTAACCTATCCAACATCTGATCAATGAAAGGCAGGGGAAAATGATCGCTGCAGTTGCATAATTCGGTTTCACATGATCTATGCACCCTCCATCTGTCCACAGTTCTTGTAGGAATTAATTCATTTTCCTCATTTCTAATCACAGTGAATCCACTCTTTTTTGGAACTACATGGATTGGGCTCACCCAAGAGCTGTTTGATATTGCATATATAACCTGCATTCAACCATTTCAGCACCTCCTTTCATACAACATCTTTCATCACAGGATTCAACCTCCTTTGGTGTTCAATAGAGGTCTTTGCATCATCATTCAACAATATCGTGTGCATGCAAATGGAGGGACTGATACCCTTTAGATCCTCAATTGACCAAGCAATAGCTTCCTTGTACTTTCTCGAATTTGCGACTTTTGTTCTTGATTTCAGTGTCGGTGATATGATTCTTGGTTTTCCTTTTACGGTTCTAAGAAAGCATATTTCAAGTGGTTGGGCAATTCTTGTAATAACCCTTCACCTTTAGTCTCTTATTCGACTTTACGATTCCTGTTTGCATACATATTTCTTGACTATTTTCATTCAAGCTCAAGACTGCTTCTATATTTTGCCAACTTGAAGGTAATAATTCATAATCAATACTCTCAAGATACTGGAAATTCATCTTAATTTCATTGATAGAATGGTGAAGATTACAATCAGAATTCAGTTCATCGATAGGACTCTTTGTTTCTACGACCATACAAATCTGCATCAGCGTCAGTTGTTCCAGCTTTGTTAAGGTTAAAGTGCCTTTGCTTTATCTCTCCTACCCTTGACCAGCTCACCCTTTGCACATCTATCAAGCGGCTGTAGTTGCTAAGAAGGGTCTTCCTAGCAATATAGGAACTTGGGTATCCTCTTCAATTTTCATGATCACAAAGTCCACAGGAAAGATAAATTTCCCCACCTTAACAAGCACATCTTCAAGAACACCTTCTGGTCATGCCATGGATCTATCAGCTATCTGTAATGTAATTGCTGTTGGGAGGAGTTCCCCCAAACTCAATCTATGCACTACTAATAGAGGCATCAAGTTTATACTGGCACCAGAGTCGCATAAGGCCTTCTTGAATTCATATTTCCCTATGGAGTAGGGAATGGTAAAGCTGCCTGGGTCCTTCATTTTTGCTGGAAGACTTCTGCGGATAGCTTTACTTACGCAAGTAGCGATCAAGTTCACCTATTCCTTCCTCGTAATCTTTTTTTCTTACTCGATTATCTCCTTCGCTAAATTTTTGCATAATTCGGCATTTGATTTATTGCCTCTACAAAAGGAATATTGATTTCTATTTTCTTGAATATTTCCAATAATTTAGAAAACTGCTCTTCCCTCACCGCCTTATAAGCCTGCGAAATGGCACTCTGAGGGTGTAAGCTTGTACTTTCTCATTCTGTTTTAGCTCACAACTCTTTTCATCCTGCTCAGTTAGCTTTTGCTTTTCTGCATCTGTTATCTTTTTTGACATATTCTTCTATTCTTCTCTTCCAGTTTCTTTTTCTTCTTCATAAGTCTTTTCCTTCTTTTCTTTTCTACTGTTGTTGTTCACTTCCTTCCCACTTCTCAACTGAATTGCCATGCAATCCTTTGGGTTTTTCTAAGTGTCACTAGGGAATGCACCTTTGTTCTGGTTCTGCATATTTAGGGCCAACTGCCTTACTTGTGTTTCCAAGTTCTTTAGTGATGCTCCTGTGTTTGTTTGAAACATATGAATGTTGGATTTGAAATTTTCGAACTCATTAAACTTCTGTTCATGGAGGTTTATCAAATTCTTGTTATCCTATGTTTGCAGCAATTCACTTTAAAGTGGGCCCTCTTGACCTGATGTTCATTTACGCTCTCTCCTTCTTCTTTCTTCGGAACCTTATTGGTGATACCCTTGGCGGTAGTGCGCCATGTCTTGGGCCTGTGTGCTCCTCACGCCATATGAGAAGTTCTCATGGTTCTTGAGTCTTAGGATTATAATGTGTAGGTAAGTTGAGATTAGGCTTGAAATGATGGCTCCTTTGTTCTTTCAGTATTTGGCCTCCACCCGACATGAGGATCCTCTTGACTAGTCCTCGGCACTTCTTCTCATTCCTTCTCTATCTGTGCTCCTATCTCATGGCGAATGCAACCTCTTCTCTTGTCTATCGTGGTGCATGATTGCATCTAGCTTTGCTTCCATGGTTTGTCATTTTGTTAAGTTCAATGATCCTACTCCCCTTTGCCCTACTATTACTTCTTGAAGATTTAGATGGATTCTTCATATTGCACCTAGCCAGGTCTTCTATCAAGTCCCTTGCCTCCTATGCACTTTTTCTTTTGAATGCCCCACAGCAAGAAGCATCAATAATACCCTTGGAGGTATCATTCATGGAGTGATAGAAGATGTCCATTTGTGTCTTGAGATCTATTCCATGCATAGGACATCTTTTCAATAGTCTTTTGAACCTTTCCCAAGCTGTATATATGCTTTCATCTTCCCCTTGATTGAACACACTGATCTCCTTCCTTCTCGAAGTGAAGGGCATTTACTTGAGATAAGCTTCCACCAGCTCCTCCCAAGTATTCATTGAGCCATATGGTAGAGAATCAAACCAGGTGGTTGCAATGTCTCTTAAGGAAAATGGGAAGTGTTGCAACTTAATCACTTCTGGTCTTACACCATTCAACTTTACAATATTTGCCATCCTGAGGAATCTACCCATGTGCTAATTAGGGTCCTCAGTAGGGTGGCCTGTAAATTGATGTTACTGAACCATTGTGATCAAAGCTGGTTTCAGCTCGAAGTTGTTGGCTTCCACAGCAGGTTGTCTAACTGCTGAGTATTTTGCTTGGATGACAGGTCTCCAGAAATCCTCCATAGTATCTTGCCTTTGAAGTCTCTCACCTTTCTTGTCTCTCTTGTTGTTATGCGATTAATTCTCTGTCTGCCATAGTTGCCTACTTTGCTCTTTTTACTTCCTCAAATTCTCAGTGTTCTTTCCGGCTCATTATCGAAGAAGGCAGTCGACTCACGGCTACATTGCATGAATGCCTTCTTGAAATGGAGATACACTAAGATTACATGAAATTAGTGGTATTAGTGAAATAATTCTTGATTAAGCTTTCTAAAAGATAAGTGGTTTGTGCAACCACTTCCAGTAAAACTATTTTTGTGTTTATTTTGTAAAATTCAAAGAAAAATGTCCAAATTAGCATTTCCCTTTTTGGTCAGAATATTGATTTGTCAAAAATTTTCAATCCCCAGCAACAGCGCCATAAAACTTGTTTGCCTGTGATTATATAGACTAAAACCTTCAAATTAACTTAGTTACAAGAGCCTTACAATTCTCTTGCATCTTTGTCTACTTGGGATTACTTTGATATAACTGATAAAATTACTTTATATTGCTTAATTTGAAAATGGTTTTAATCTAAGACATTGCAAGTGCAAAGATCATACAAGTAGTAAAATGGATGTAAGTCCAGATATCATTCCCACAGGATTGGCAAATTTGATTGACATTTGACTACTTTAGGTCCACACTATTTGAACTTTGAGTGAATAGTGATGGTTTAATCTAGAAGATAATAATTCTAGAAGATACATAGGAATATAAAAGGAATTTAAATGTTACAACCTAAATAAAATAAGATAAAATAAAGAACAAATATTGGACTGAATAAGTTTTCCATGAGAAATGAACACTATCAAGGAGGTACTGTGAAACAGCCAATTCCTGCATTAATGTACATTACTCTATTCTATTCTGGATGTGGATTTGTCAAGATTAATATGCAATTGGATTTCGATTTTTGGGTTATAGGACCTGCTTTCTTAAAGACAAGGATCTAACCAGTTACTTGTATTTTACCTTCTTGCGAAGATCACGGGTATTTTTTCTTTCTCAATACTTCACACTGCATTTCTTGGGTGCGATTTCTTACATCCCCTTTGCGGGATTCTTGTAAAACTTCTACAACTCAATTGATGACTCAACCTTTAAATATAACGGTTCTTCCTTTCCCTTGATTAGCTAACACAGGGTTAGGAGCTTCCCCTCAAATTAAGGTGAAGTCTCTGATTATTTACATTGATAAATGTTCCCCTCCAACATCAATTATGAGTGAAAAAAGGAATTTATCGAGGTGAACTTTCAGAGCTTAGTAATTCGTCAATGGTAGTCTATCATACCCGTAAGTGGAATGTTCCCAACTCTCAAGAATCTCCATCTTTGTGTCATGTAGAGGGCCTCCTGGAAATTAGAGTAGGAAACAATTCTTGAAATGGTATAATGTGCTACTATTAGGAACTGGTCTATTCAATAACAACGGTAAATCAATCTATGATGGCTAACGTTCTCAATCTTTATTAACAATGGATCATTGATCAAGTACACCCACTATAATTGTAATAAATTGAAACAAACGAATTCAAGAAATTTGTCCAGCCTCCATTAATTTCAGGCAGTAATGGTAAGAGAAAATCAAAAATTAAATCCAGTTTCATCGTTTCTACAGAGATCAATGGTTGAATCGAGAAAAAAAAAATTTAAGAAAAGAAAATAAAAAAAAAATATTCTAAAAATATCTGATGAGTCCTTCTCCTCCTCCGGGACTAGGTATTGAAGGCAGGGGCTGCTTTACTAAAAATTATAAGGAGCGATTTATAAGCGTCTAAATTGGGCATTTGATTCCACACTCTGAGTGGGTTTCTAAAGAAGGCGATTCTTGTTTTCAAGTCATGACCTCAAAATGGAGTCCGCGACACAATTCTTTCATTGTACTTGTTAGTTGCGACACGACATCTTGAGTTGTGAACTAGATTCCTTACTCTGTGATTAGTACCCCGAATAGTGCAATTTTTAATTTGTTTATTGCGGAGTTTAAGCATTTTGTATACTAATCAACTTTAATAACTCAATTGATACATTAGGGTCCCGACTTTGCCACTGATCACATTTTGTAGCTATTTTTAGTAGTTTTGCAAGTCAAATGCGTCATCATCTTCAATCTGATTCAAACACGATGAACTTGAGCTTAATTCGAAGATGAATGATCGAACCAGAGGAAATTTGGAGCAAAAATGCTGAAGAGAAGGAGAGCTCAGTTGAAATTTTGCAGGGCGAAAATTCGCAACACCTTCCTATTTGTTGGCCCCTTTTGACCGCTTTTGTGTTTTTATACAAGTTTGCCCTTGATGTAATTTTGAGTTCATTTGCACACTTTTGTATTTTCCTTAGTCTTGAGCACCTATAGCTCAGTCTTGTTTGTAGTAATCAAACTTTCCTCCATCAATAGTCAATAAAAACTGGCACAAAGCTTCCTCTGCTTTCGTTGGTGATTTCTCTCCTTTCCTCTTATTTTCTTGCATTTTCTTGGTATGAACACCCACTTGATGATGTGAATCAAGGGATGCTCAAACTAAACCCCCTCATCATGAAGGGAAGGCTACTGGGTGTTGGTTTTGAAGCAAGCTACATGTTCTCATGCTCTTCATGTATGCATTTAAGGGTATTTGTGCTCCTGCTTCTCACCTTAGGTTAAAATCTCTTAGGCATGCTCTCCCTAACGTGTATTTGACAAACTTTTTAGGTTCAGTGGATACTTATCACTAGATCCACGATGCTTGATTATTTATTAGTTCTTTGCGGGGTAGGTTTTGAGATATGTTCTCAGATTAAGGACATTTATGCCCAATCAAATGCCATCTTTCAAGAGGAAAACTTTAAGGGTCTAGGTTTTAAAGCTAAATGAAGATCCGGTTCGGGAAATGACTATATGTCATGATCTCCAAAGCGAGGAAAAAGACCCAAGGACATGTCGGTTAACCTAAAACCCGAAGCCCAGTGGCCCGAGACTTCAAGGGCTTCTCTCTTAACTTTTTACATCAAGTTATTTCTAGTTTTCAACCATTCACTCACATTGTTTTTCACAAACCCTAAAAATCCAACGAGAAAACACCATTTTCAATGCACTGTAACTCTTCTCTCATGAAGAAAACCCATCCCTGTGTTCGACCCTAGAGCCACTATACTGCAGTAGCTTTGCTACGTCAGTAGTAGGAATCCTAGGATATAAATTTTGTTGATTCCGAACACCTACTTGGCATAAACGAATCAAATGGCGCCGTTGTCGGGGATGGTGCCCTAGTGAGAAAGAAAAGCTGTGAACTTGTGATTCACATCACAAGTGTTGGTGAATTCTCATTTCTTTTTTATTTTACCATTTTTCCCCACTTGCAATTCACTGTAGGGGAGTTTGAAATTTCAACTGTGAGGAATTTGAAAACTTCTTGTCATGATTTGTTTTTCCGTATTGATTTTAGCTAATATTAACCTTTTAGGTAGCCTTGTTTTTGTTGGTTTCTTGCTTGTTGTGTGTTCATAGCAGCTTATGTAGTGGGACAGAAACACTGCAGGCAAATTGGAAAGGCTAAGTGCTCCCACTGACGAGTGTGAAATCCCGGTTTATACGCGATAGGATGGAGACCCACGGCTTGAGTAGAGTGACATGGGGTTCATAGGAACCCAATGCCTCTGAGATCCAATGAAGGATCATACACCTGAGGTGAGTGCACCCTCCTGTATTATACCCCCTGCTAAGGATGTGGTAGTGAGACCTTATCTGGTTCCCCTGCTCCCGACTTTTCATGGTATGGAAAACGAAAATCCATACACACACATTCGAGATTTTGAAGAAGTTTGCACGACTTTCAAGGAGGGTGCATTTGATATGGACTTGCTCAAGCTGAAAGCCTTCCCTTTGACCCTCAAAGACAAAGCCAAAATTTGGCCCAATTCATAGGCGGACCATCGGGAGTGGGCGCTGCGAGCATAATTTTGAAGAAGTTCTTCGATTGCACCTGAGACTAACTTGAAGAGGCAAATCTACATCTTTGCAACTCATGACAGTGAGAAATTTTATCAGTGCTGGGAAAGGTACCTTGAAACCATCAATGCATGCCCACACCATGGCCCGATGCGTGGATGTTGGTGACCATTTTTATGATGGAATGTCCCTTCCATTAAGCAACTCTTAGAAACCATGTGTGGAGGACTTCCTAAGCAAAAATCTAGGATGAAGCCATGGATTTCCTCAACTATGTTCTTTGAGACCTCCAAAGCTTGGGATGGAGCAAATCCCGGGGGCGCAGAACAAGGCCACCGGTGAACCCGAGGAAAGGCATTTATTCATCGGAGGATGTGGAAATGAAAGCGAGCTATCTTCTTTACCGGGGAGATTGGAAGAGCTGAAATGCGAAATCATCATGAAATTACGGACGTGGCGAAGCATGTACCTCTAAATCACTAACATTGACATCCACTAGTCACCAAGGAGATCACTGTTCAATTGCTCCCTCAGTAAGGGATTTGATGCAAGAGTAGGCAAACATAGTGGATCAAAGTAAGCACCCAACAAATGCTCCTTATAGGAACACCTACAATTCAAATTGGAGGAACCATCCTAATTTATCATGGAAGCCAAAACCCCCAGTTTATACTCCCACAGGTTCTGGCCGTATGACCCCCACCCTCGTCCACAGCCCAGAGGAAGCCATTGTATTTGAAAGCTGAGTGAGTGGGTCACTTACCATTGGAAAAGCGGGAGAAGGCCGTTAACAGGACCACACGAAAATTGAAGCGTTGAAGGCACTCTCAGCAAGGGTGATGACCTACATCACTCGGTCTCTGAGTTGACTAGCGGCGAGGTGCGAAAGGAAAATTTCCCTCTTAGGCACAACCAAACCCCGGGGATGCGTGATGAGCTCCTCCGGTGACCCGAATTCCCAGGAATTGAATGAGGTCGAGGCAATCATCACAACGAAGAGTAGCGAAAAGAGCTTCTGAAGCCATCACCCGAGGCAATAGACCGGGGCGGGAAGGTAGGAAATTGAACAGGAGGTAGTGATCAAAGCGGATTATTGAGAGAAAAATAAGCCAATACACCTTTCCCTCATGCATTAAGAGCTAAAGAAGGCTATTAATCGGTGAAATATTAGAAGTGTTAAAGAAGCTAGTAAGGTCGACATTCACTATGACATGATCAAGCAAGTCACTACCTATGCAAAAATTTTAAAGGACTTGTGCACAGTGAAAAGAGGGTTAAATGTCGACAAGAAAGCCTTCCTGACTAAATAAGTCAGTGCCATTATCCAATGCAAGACTCCAGTGAAATATAAAGATCTAGGGTTGTCCGGTAGTCTCGGTTAATATGGAGGCACTTGCGTGGAAAGCATTGTTGGATACGAGCAAGTGTGAGATCTTCTCCCTATTCGATGTCTGAAGCGGCAGGAGGCTGAAGCCACCTCCATCACCTTTGTCTCTTCAGTGATAGGTCAATCAAAATACACAGGGACGGTGGAAGATGTCTGATTCGAGTGAATGAAGTTCTACTATCCGGTGCGACTTTGTTGTACTGACCACTGAGAACCAGCGGCGGGGCCAGTGTACCTATCATCTTGGGAGAGGCTCGTCTTGGCCACCTCCAATGCAATTATCATTACGAAATGGTGTCATGCAACTCACCTTGGAAACATGAGCTGAGCTCAACATATTCCACCTAAGTAAAAAGCACATGCAATCCAATGGAAAGATGTCCTAGAAAAGTATACATCATTGACACCATCTGGAGGAATGTGGAGTGCGGGGTAAGCTAAATATACTAAATGAAGAGTTGACTGAGTGTGCAGAAGAGCAGTAGGAAGTTGACATGAAATCTGTGTAGGGACATTGGAGAAGAAAACATGAAATTTTGTTGTTAGTAATCGGAGAGGAAATCAGTGAGCCCTAGAAAATAGAACTCAAGCCCTTGTCTATGGAGCTGAAGTATGTCTATTTGGAAGACCATGAGCAATGTCCAATGGTCATTTCAGCCTTGCTTAGCACTACACAGGAGGGTAGCCTGCTACAAGTCCTCAAACATAACAAGCAAGCCCTCGGGTGGAAAATTGCCAATTTGAAGGGCATTAGCCCAGCAGTATGCACCCTCCACATCTACTTAGAGGAGGAGGCAAAGTCAGTGAGGTACCATAAAGAATGCTGAACCCACATATGTAAGAAGTGGTTAGAGCAGAAGTCTTAAGTCTTTACTGAGTGGCATCATATACCCACATGTCGAGACGGCACACAGGGTGAGTCCCGAGCCGGAGTAAAGTGCCTAAGAGGAAATCGGGGTAAACATGGTGCACAATGAAAGGAGAGGAGATGCCCACTCGCTTTGCGGGATGGAGGGTATGCATTGATTATCGAAGGCTAAATGAAGTGACGCAGAAAGATCACTTCCCTCTTCCATTCATGGATCAACTGCTTGAGAGGATTTCTGGCTACCCCTTCTATTGTTTCCTGGATGGCTATTCAGGATATTTCCAAATTGAGATTTTTGTAGAGGACCAAGAAAAGACAACCTTCACATGCCCATTTGGCACGTATGCATACAGGAGGATGCCCTTTGGCTTTTGTAATGCCCCTGCCACATTTCAGCGATGTATGCTCAGCATTTTTATCGATTTGGTAGAGAACATCATGGAGGTTTACATGGACGATATTACGATCTGGAGGAGTTTGAGAAAGTGCCTAATCAGCTTTGGAAACTATCTACGGGTGCATAGAAACCTAGTGTTGAATTGGGAGAAATGCCATTTATGGTCAGCCGGGAACATTAATATTAGGCATATCATTTGAGAGAAAGGAATTGAAGTTGATAAAGAAAAATTTGATTTGATTTCCAAACTGCCCCCACCCACGAATGTCAAGATTGTAAGGTAATTTTTGGGGCATGCAGGCTTCTACAGGAGGTTCATATAGGACTTCTCAAAAATTGCCAAACCACTTTATAAGCTTCTAGAAAAAGATGCCAAGTTCGAGTGTGATGCAGAATTCCAGCAAGGGTTTGAAGAGCTCAAAGCAACCCCTTGCACCAATAATGAGAGACCCACAGTGCGGTTGCCTTCGAGGTTATGTGCGATGCAAGTGACCTCATTTGTCGGGCAGTTCTCGGACAAGAGCGAGAAGAAAACCGTATGTGGTTTACTATGCTAGCAAAACGCATTGAGATGACTGAAGAATTACCTTACCATCGAAAGAGTTGTTGGCAGTAGTCTATGCCCTGGACAAGTTTTGTGCATATTTGATAGGGGCATAAATAATTATCGTCACATATCATTCTGCTTTGAAATATGTGCTCACTAAGCAAAATGCCAAGGCTAGGCTTATCAGATGGGTCCTCTTACTATAGGAGTTCAACTTGCAGATTCGGGATAAGAAGGGTGTGGAAAATGTTGTTGCTGACCACCTTTCCAGACTAACCATAGCACATAACACCCATAACCCTCCAATTTATGATGAATTCCCAGAGGAGTCTCTACTCACTGTGGACAGTGCTCCTTGGTTTGCCCACATTGCCAACTTTTTGGTAACGAGGAGTTACTTGACGGAATGGAAAGCACGGGACAAAAGTTCTTCCATCGCAGTTCACTCCTACTATTGGGAAGAACCTATTTGTTTCAAATATTGTGCTTTGATCAAATAATCGAAAGTGTGTCTTGGAAGGAGAACAGCCAAGGATGCTCGGCCACTGCCATGGCCGATTAATGCGTGGAGGTCATTTGCTTCAGGAAAACATGATATAGAGGTGATGCGGCGAGGTTTCTCGCGGCCGTCTTTGTTTAAGGATGCCTATACCATGTGCAAGCCATGCGACAAATGCCAAAGGTTGGGAGAAATATCTAGAAATTAGATCATATGATGCCCTTGGAACCTATTAAGTTTGTTGAGTTATTTGACATTGGGGCATGAAGCTTCATGGGACCATTCCTGCTTCCTTTGGATATACTTACATTCTCGGTGAGTTGACTATATGTCGAAGTGGGTCGAAAGCGATCTTAGAGTGTAAACGATGAACCACAAATATTGAAATTCTTAAGGCATTTCTCGGTCGAGTCCCAAAACCATATCGATGATGAGAGGCTCACATTTCTACAACAACCTCTTGATAATCTCTATCCCGAGTATGGTGTAAACCTGAGGTAATACCCTTACCATCTGAACCATTAGCCAAGTAGAGCTAGCCAGCGGGGAAATCAAGGCTATATTGATGAGTGGTGAATTCAAGCGGAAAGATTGGTCTCTCAAGCTTTTAGTTCCTTGTGGGCATATAGAGCGACATACGAGACCGTGCCAGAATGTCCCCTTATCGCCTAGTTTATGGCAAGGCATGCCACCTGCCTGTGGAAATTGAATATAAGGCGTGGTGGGCAATAAATTGAATCTGGACATGGGAAGAGCCGACCTTAAAAGACTCCTTGATATCAATGAGTTAGAAGAGCTAAGGAATGACGCCTACTTTAATTCAAAAATTGCGAAGGATAAGTTAAAGAAGTGGCATGATCAGCTCATAATCTAGAAGAACTTCAATCAAGGGGACCAAGTTCTACTCTACGACTCCAAACTCCACCTTTTTTTGAGGAAGCTCAAATCAAGATGGACTGGACCATTCATCATTCATTAAGCACACCCTAATGGTTCAGTGGACCTGCTCAACTCAAATGATAACAAAGTGTTCAAAGTCAATGGGCAAGAGGTAGGCCCTATCTTTGTGCGACACATTGGAACCAGGGAGGAAATTCTCCTCACGAAGCCCCGTGAAACTCTCCCGGGCTACACATTTGGAAGTGGCTTACGCCCAGTAACTCAAAAGTCAGCTATATCTGATTGCTTGGTCTTGTTTTTAGTTAAATTTCATTTTTGATTTTGATCTTTTGGTGATCAGTTAGCTTGTTTTACTTTATATTGGCAGGCTGCGGCTTGTATCATCCACCCCACCGGCGGCACCTCGGCTGTCTAGAGGTACGGGGATGATTCTTCATCGACCACCATTGGGAGGTACCACTTCCTCATTTAACTTTCCAACCTACACCCCATTGAAGATGATGGCATACTTGGTTGGGGGGGGGGGGGGGGAGAGTTAGTGTTGGAAGTGAAGTTCATCACTGGCGATTCTGAGTTTCTCTTGTACTACACCTTTCGATAAAGCCATTTTTTTGTAAATTTAGAAATTGTTTTACTTCATTTTTGCCAAAGCTGAAAATTTTATGAAATACATAGTGTATGTAATAATACAACTCTATTTTTCTACACTTTGCATCTCATTTGCCTATATATTTTTTGTGGTTTTGCCTTTCCCATAAATTGAAAGAAGTTGAAGCAATATCTTTTACCACATCAATGCTAGACTAGTCCCATGCATGATTGAGTTGTTCGTCAATTGAAGACCCTAGTAATCAACCAATGTCTTCCACCATTATCTAGCCACACACACAATGCACATCAGTTTTCATCCATAGGAGTGAAGCATCTCCCACCACTTTGCAAAACTGACCTTAGCTTCATTGGCTGACCTATAATAGTGAGTTCTGAAAGAAGGCGATGTGTCTTAAGAAAAAGAAAGACAAAGAAAAAGAAAAAGAAAAGAGAATAGAAAAGTCGTGGTGCTTTTCCTTGAAACTCGAGCACGGTCCGAGGGGTATATGGCGAAAGCCTTTAAAGCATGGTGCCTTAAGCCAACTAGTTAGGAGCCACCGACTTAGTGCTCGCTACATGGGTGGATGGGTGAAGTTTAGCGAGTTGTAGGTGCTAGATTCTTGAAATCATTCGAAGTCCGGGGTGAAACCTGTAGAGTTTGTGGTTGAAAGATCCTTTTGACTTGATGCCCTAAACCTTAGTTGGTTGGGAGTCATCGGTGGATCCAGATTACAGGACTTTAAGTGAGATTGAGTTTTTTCAAAGCATTACACTACAATGCAATAAGTATGAAATAAAAGTGGAACTAAATATATTTAGATTAGGTCAACAATTTAAGGCATTGAATTGAAGAAGCGGTTGGGGGGGATAGTAAACTAGCGGCTTGTTGGTAAAAGCGATCACCCTAAACACTTAGATTTTGGTGGAAGTTGGGTTCGGATTTCCTTGGAATGAACTCTTGCTTTAAACTTGCCTGTGTGACCTTATTCTCCCAAATTGGTTTTTATACAAGTCCCAATTTTCATGCGAAGAGTGAAGCCTCACTTATATACACACTTTGGAAGACGATCTCTTTTTTCCCTTGTATAACCTGCATGATCTTCCTTCTTTTTATCATTGCTAAGGGACTAGCAATGTGTCGGTTGGGGGGAGTGATTAGTACCCAAATAGTGCTATTTTGAGCCCTGTTTATAGCAGGTTTTAAGCACTTTTTGTATACTAATCGACTTTAATAACTCAATTGATACATTGGGGTCCCGACTTTGCCACTGATCACATTTTGTAGCTATTTTTAGTAGTTTTGCAGGTCAAATGCCTCATCATCTTCAATCTGATTCAAACACGATAGACTGGCCAGAATTAAAATGCACGGTGAACGGAGGAATTTGGAGCAAAAATGCTGAATAGAAGGAGAGCTCAGTTGAAATTTTGCAAATGAAAATTCACAACACACCAAATTTCGCGATTGCATTACTGCTCTTCCTCCTATTTATTGGCTTTTGACACCTTTTGTAGTTTATACAAGTTTGCCCTTGATGTAATTTTGGTTCATTTGCAGACTTTTTTAATTTCCTTAGTACTGAGCACCTATATAAGCTCAGTCTTGTTTGTAAATCAATCAACTTTCACTCCATCAATCAATCAATAAAACTTGGCACGAAGCTTCCTCTACTCGTTGGTGATTTTCTCTCCCTTTCTCTTATTTTCTTGCATTTTCTTGGTAGCCAAACACCCCTTGATGATGACAAATCAAGGGATGCTCAGCTAAACCCCCTCATCCTTGAAGGGGAAGGCTACTGGGTGTTAGTTTTGAAGCAAGCTGCATGTTCTCATGCTCTTCATGTATGCATTTAAGGGTATTTATTATACAACTCTCACCTTAGGTTAAAATCTCTTGAGCATGCTCTCCCTAACGTGTATTTGACAGCAAACTTTTAGGTTCGTGGATACTTATCACTAGATCAGCGAGTGCGGACCTTGTGTGACCCCACCCTCGGTGCGAAGATTTCTGTCGACTTTTGGTGGACCCCGTATCGTAGGCCATATCCCCTTGAGGACTCCCATACCATGGCTAAGCTCAGACACGGGACCTGGGGCTTAAGTACCCAAGTTCTTACGTAGTGGGTACCAACTGAGCTACTAGCTCAGTTGGTGTTGCCTTGAGCTGGTATAAGCTAGGTCGGAGTTCGAGCCGGGTGTGGTGAGGAATCCTGAAATGAGGTGGTCGGCCGAGAAGCTGAGGGCCTCTCTCAGCTCGAAGTGTGAGACCACGCCCGAGTAGTCGTCCTGATAAGCGCCTTTATTGTGGCGACCCACCCTCGGGTGCGGGCCCCACCTGTCGACTTTTGGGCGACCAGGACTGGGCCTGACCTTATCCTCTCGGGGGACCTCCCCCCTTCCATGGCTCGCCTCGAACCTAGGACCTAGGATAAGTGCCCAAGTTCTTCACGTAGTGGGTACCCAGTACAGACTAGTTATTGTGTGACCCTGCCCTCGGGTGCGGGCCACCTATTCGACTTTTGGTGGACCCAGGCCTCGTGACCACCTTATCCTTAGGGACCTCCCCTACTACCATGGCTCGCCTCGAGACACGGGACTTAGGGCTTAGTACCAAGTTCACTAAGTGGTGGGTTTTCCAGCCAGGCTAGTAACAGGTTGGTACTTATGCGAGTACTGGAATCCCGGGTTCGAATAGATGGTCGGCGTGAAGTCCTGCATGGGAGCCACACCGAGGCAGATCGTCTGGCATCCCATTAGATGCGAAAACCACCACTCACGACCATCCTTAAGTTTGGGACTCTATCTGCGGTGCCTCTCGATCAGATAGTACTGAAATAAATGAATGAGTGGCTCCTGAGACCAAAACAATGCATATGCATCATGATCGTTAAGCGAAATCACATACCCCGGTAATCCGTGCGGTGATGCATCGCCTCTGTTGTGTATTTGTAAATGCAGGAGCCTAGAGATGCAGTGCCACTGCGAGATCACGGCCAATCGGGGTATTGCCTGCGTCTGCGCTACGCGACCTCTACCGGGGTGTTATGCGGCCACCTCTGCTGAACCACCCTACCACGGCTATTTGGGACATTTAGTGCTGGTGACTAGTCTTTAGGAGCACCTCTCTTCTTGTCACGGCAGCCAGGAGTTAGAACTAAAACGTCCTTTCTACCTTTAGTGCAACCTCAAACTTTTCATAACATTGCTGCTTGCTTTGCTTTTCTTTGTATCCTAATACGAGCTTGTGTCTCTAAGTGTCGGTGGAAAGACCTCGTGTCCACGTCACCGTTTTCAGGTAATTATGGTGGAAAGACCTCATGTCTACATCACCATATAATAGCTAGAACGCTAACCCTATCTAACCATAAGTACCCTACCTCTGGGTCGCCGGTACCATCATCAGGTTTAACCCCTAATTTAGAGAGCATTCTATCATGCCCCTACCTTGCTCTTACGGAGGCTCCACAATACTGTGGTCATTCTTTATGGCTGTCTGTATAACTGGTCATCGTCGAAGTCACAGCCACCTAGGTCTGCGGCCCTCGATGGTTCTGCTGGGGGCTGATTCATTGAAGCATTTTCAGATCTAGGGGTGTGCTCGACTTTTCTCTCTAGTGGTGCCTCTGGTGCGGAAGTCCTAGGTCGACCTCTACGACCTCGTCCAGACATAATGTTGTGAATTTCAAGATTAAAAGATTCAGTGACACTTTTCAATATTTGATGCATGCAAGGATTTAGCAAAACAATATAGGTTGCAAAAAAAAAAAAATCATTATTATAAAAACAATTCTATAGGAAATGCGCGTGGAAGCGTCTTGTGAAAGCAGAGCGAACTATCGCCTAAAGCGCTCCTACGATGCAAGTTGACGGACCCCTTCTAGTGACGGGAAATCTGCTAGACCTTCCGCGGTAACCTCTCGTAAGCTCGCTCATTGACAAGTTACCATGAAGCTAAGCCGTTAAAGCACTAAAAGCGTATTTGGAAGCGATGGGTTATAAAATTTTCGCTTTTCTATCAAAATCACACCTTTAGATTGCAATCAGGCGGCATACTTATTTGCATGGTGGTCAAGCCCAAATACAAATCACTGTATAAAACAAATACACCTCCCAATGTTTTTTAAATGTCAAACTACAACAATAAAAGGACCTCTGGTCCTCGTAAAATATAAGATAAGAGATAAATCGATATAAGTTTGCTCCCCTTGACCTGTTTTCTCAAAACCATGCATGCATATTTTACAAAATATATTTACATATACAAAATGTCACATTTTAAGTTTACTAGTTTTAATTACACCTTATCTTATATATAATCACGGCAGCGTCTAGGATGAGATCTGGAAAGATCTTTCGAAGCCGGCTTTGCACTGAAAAATTATTTTAAAAGCAGCGTAGGCAACGGGCTCAGTGAGTACTATAAGTTCTAAATCTTTGTATGCCTTTGTTTGTACCTCCCAATATGAAATACCTTGAAATGGTTGTAAAAGCTGTTTATAGAGAAAGCGAGTTTTGCTATAAAAACCATTTAAGCTGTTCTGATTTACAACATTGAAATTGTTTAGCTGAAAGCGGTAAAAACTAATTCTGGCTGTTGAAATGCGTTGAAAACTATTTGCAGCTGTGAAGCTGTTCGATGGTGGTTAATATCTGAAAGTGCTATCTTGTAAATCAAGTACCAACCACGTGGCCCATTCTGAAATACCCTAAGTGATGCCTCGGAACCTCGGAGCACAGCATCGGTAGTAGACTTCTCGGAACACTACATTTAGATAGTTCGAGTGAACACGGCGGGATCTATATAGCATAATGGAACCTCGGAACCAAAATGCTCGGTGAGAGAACCTCGGAACCAACACCTCATCGCTATGTACTAAGTCAGCGCTCTAACTATATACCTCGAATGTGCGGCGACTCAGCATATAAATATATGCTAGATTCAGCCCACAGGTGAGCCAGGGCAATATAGTTAATCATAATATCCCATAACCTTGCCATGCACAATCCAGAAATACATCGTAGGAAGGCGAGTGTGCCATCTAGGGGTTTTACTAAACCCGGAGCCAAAAGCGTCTCTTAAATCTTGAAATCAGACTTCTGTGAGTATAACAATTGGAGTAATAAAAAATGCTTTATAAATCTATATTTTTCAAAGCACTTTACAAACTTGTAATTTAAACACTTCGTTTTAGAAAATGAATGCAGTACTCACTTTTTCTCCGCTAATTTCTTTCAAATCTTGTCAAGCACTCTAGATTCTCGTCGGATGCTCAAATCGCCTACACAATTCATTCAAATTACGAAAATACCCTCAGTTCAACGTTTTAATCATAAAAGGCGCCTTTTATTGTGGCGACCCCACCCTCGGGTGCGGGCCCCACCTATTCTGACTTTTGGTGGACCTGAGCCTCAGTAGACCACCTTATCCTTAGGGACCTCCCAGCTACCATGGCTCGCCTTGAACCTGGGACTGGGAGGCTTAGTACCCAAGTTCTTCACGTAGTGGGTACCAGCCAGGCCTAGTAGCTCAGTTGGTAGCAGGGATGCTTCCCTAAGGACCTTAAGCTCTTGGTGACGGGTTCGAATCCTTGCGGAGGCGAAAGGAACCCTGTGAGCAGGGGGATATCCTAGTGAGTGAGGAGAACCATCTAAGGACCCGGGGGGTGACGATGGGCTCCACCTGCGGGTAGGCCCCGGGGTGGGGACCTCACAATAAAAAGGCGCCTTTTATTGTGACGACCCCACCCTCGGTGCGAGGCCCACCTGTCGACTTTGGTGGACCCAGGCCTCGTAGGCCACATATCCTTAGGGACCTCCCAGCCCACCATGGCTCGCCTCGAACACAGGACCTAGGGCTTAAGTACCCAAGTTGCTACGTGAGTGGGTACAGGCGAGCTAGTGGCTGAGTTGGTGCCCACTGCATAGAACAATTGCTGCAGGTCAGGTCGGCGGCGATAGGTGATCGTGAAAACATGGCGTCGGCAGTGAGGGCCACACCAGAGTGAGATCAGTCTATTAGTTCTTGTATGGTAGGTTTTTGAGATATGTTCTCACCCAGATTAGGGACATTTATACTTGATCAAATGCCATCTTTCAAGAGAGAGCTTTAAGTCTAGGTTTAAAGCTAAATGAAGATACGGTTTGGGAAATGACTATATGTCATGATCTCAGAGGAAAAGACCGAGGACATGTCGTTTAACCTAGAACCTAAGCGGTGGCAGAGACTGAGGATTCTCTCTTAACTTTTTACATCGAGTTATTTCCGGTTTTCAACCAGTTCACCCCAAGCGTTTTTTCACAAACCCTAAAAATCAGAAAAACACCATTTTCAATGCCTTGTAGCTCTTCTCTCACGAAAACCCATCCCTATGTCGACCCTAGAGCGACTATCTTTGCGATGGAGTTTGCTACGTCAGTAGTAGGAATCCTAGGATATAAATTTTGTTGATTTCGAACACGCGCAATAAGCGAATCAAGCGCGCTGATTGGTGGTCGTGACCTCAAAGTCGCGACATGGCGACTACTTTTGCCTGGCTGCGTGCAGTCGCGACCCCTCTATTTGAGTCGCGACCACATGCAATGGCCGTATCGCTATTTCTAGGTCACTTATCTTTTACGTTGCGACTTCTTTGTTTGAGCTTACGTCATCATGCATGTGTTGCTTGTCACGACATCGATAACAGGTTGCGACTAAGTAATTTCTCTTATCACCGCTTTCCTGGTCGCGACCTCAAAAGCAAGTCGCGACCTCTTTGTTACCTTGCCGACCCTTTGTTTTTGTCTCAGTTACATGTACTTAGTCGCGACACCGATTATTTCTATGGCAACCTTCTATCTATTGATGTTGAATTTACAGTCGCGGCCGTCGCGGAGTCGTGACCTTAAGTGATACTCCTTGCCTTCCTTGCAGTGCATGCCTCTATTCTTTTCGTTTGCAACCATTTTCCCTTTCTCAGTCTCTATTTCGGGTCGCGACCATAAAATGATATCGCGACCTTATGGTTCTCTTTTACGATAGGTTTTGTCTTAATTTCTTAAATGTAGTTGGAAGGCACGAAGGATTAGTCGCAGCTTTGAAAATCCTCCATATATAGACCCCTTGTCTTTGTTTCATGTCGCGACCTCAAAGCCTTGTCATTGACTTGAGTTAGTCTTTCAATTAGAACTAGTTGCAGCAGAATTTTCAACAGAGACTTCATCTATGAAACGTCAGCGATCAATGTAGCGACCTCAAAGTTTTATGTTGCGACTGCGTCGTCTTTATTTGGCGTCGCGACCTTCGATTCTTCCTTGGAATATTCATACGTTTCCAGCAACTCTTGTAGTCGCAACATCTATTTATAGGTGACAGCATTCGGTCGCAACCTCACGTTCACGTAAGCCATGACTGATGCATCCTTCCATTTTCCCTCGAGGCTAGCGTCTTGGTGAGATTGTCGTGACATGGAAATGGTGGTGGCGAGGTTTCTTATTGCGACTTCACTTATGTTATTAGACTGGTTTCTTCTAGTTCTTGCTGGGGATTTTGATTCTGCTGTAATTCTCTGCAAAATTATATATGAGTAAAATATCCATATTTCTACCTATTAATCAGCATTCATATTGTCATTTAAATTAGAAAAATGGAGTAAAAATCCAATGAGTTTTTGACTCATCAACGCATTACCGATACTATCCCACTAGGCTACTGATCGGTATGTCACTATAAAACATATCATTCATAGTACTGCTACATTTATCCTTATTGGTATACCAATCTATCCCTAACTTGAATATAATGATAACATTCTCTCAAGGGGTGTAAATAGTCATAGTAAGTTGCTAGATTATATTCACAAGAATTCCCTGATATATGATTTACAACCAATATGCCTAAAACACTATGTTTAATTATAAATTAACCCATTTAAAACCAATTTATTCCAAGTGTGATTACGCACACAAAGTTCATAATCTCATAGAAACACTATCTACGCATTTGACCATAATCTAATCACTTTTTCTTCATTTTATCACTTAGCACGAGTTTTACGCCTTATTTCAATTACAAACTAATAGATTTTGAAGTATAATTTAAACACATACATGTAGTAATTTTGCACCAAAACCAAACCATACACACCAATACACATTCGACTACACATGATTCATGCATTAACATACATTGCCTTCCATTTTAATGCTAATCCACTTGAGATCAATTAACCAACACCCAAACCAATTTATTTATGGTTCAAACCAAAAGCACACTTGCATATTTTATATCAGCACTTTAGGTTTGATGACAAAATAAACAACACCAGCTTAAGAAATGTGAAGGAAAGAACAAACCGGGAAAGAAGCATCGATTCTTATCTATATTCTTTGAGATGTAAATTTTGTGCTCAGGTTTTATCATCACCATCCCTAATCCGTCTCTAAATACGTCACAATTAGAGGAACGAAAGAAAAATGCAAATTGCATGCTAGGGTTTTGGTTAGGGTTGATTTCTACCAAATGCTACTTGCAAATTTTCTGGAACAAATAGGCAATATTTACCCAAACTTCCTTCAAGAAAATAATATCTCTATGAGTCCTATTTATTTAAGTAAAAATTGAATCATCTCTTTGAATCAATTATAACTTCAATTATGGTCTAAACACCATGAGAACCAAAAGCAGACAACTACTTGACTTACCCTTATTTTCTTCAATCTCAAACAAAGGGGACTTGAGTTAGTTTTCATCTTGGTACCTTCGACAATTTTGTACATTTACCTCTTAGGGTTCTTTGAAAACTAGAATCACTCAATTTGGATGACGAATGGTCAAGTTATGGCTAAAACAAAAAACTTATTTTAACCTAGAAATTTCCTATTTCTAGACTGCATTTCAGTCCATCTGGAAACACCAACATAGGCCCACTCTCTTTGTGATGCTGGTATCTATTATTTAGGAATTTTCATCCATGATTCTTATGCACCATCTTAAATTGGAATCATCCAATTTGGAGTTGAAGAGGCCAAGTTATGGCCCAAACAAAAACATAGGTTTTATAAGAAAAAACTTTGACAGAAATTCCCTTCAAAACCTTTACATATCTTTTTACACTTCTTGGTCTTTAAGACCCCACATGCCAAACAAAAACAATCCAAAGAAATACAACTCCAATTCAAGAACAAATTACCCAAAGATGGAAGAGTTAAGTTCTCCCTAAGCAAAAAAACGAAAATGAGTTAAAACTTTCCTAACAATCAAAAAGGAGAATCCATACCTTGCTTTCTTCTTAAATCCTTCCCAAAACTTTGAACAAATGGAGAACAATCACTAACAATGAACTTCTCAAGCACCCCGCAACCTAGCAGCTCCTTTTCGTATTAAAAATGCTGATCTCTGAATAATTTTGGTCTCATCCTCATCCATTGCAAGGCCTTGTTTGCGATCTCATTTTGGCTTTCTCTTCTCATTTTGCATTTTAGTCCTTCTTATTCTAGTTACATTTCCATATCAATATTTCTATCATCTAAACCAATAACATAACAAATAGAATAATAATAATAAAATAATGGCATAAAATCCTATAAAGTAAAATAATAAAACAAGAAGGCCATTTTTGGGACGTTACAAGTGCCCTCACCACAGAATACCGAGATGGATGTAGATACATAGTTTCTACAAGGATTGTGTAACGCCCCAAAAATACCCTAGAAGTTTTATAATAAAAATTATTATATATTCAGGGTATAATTGGGCCAGGTATTGTGTGTGTGTGTGTTGGAATTTTAGATGAATATTGATTAATGATTTTCAGATCGAAGATAAACCCAAGTGAAAAAGAAAAATATGGAAATTGTAAAATGGGGATTTAGGTCAATTGTAAATAAGTTTACAAATATACAAGTGAATTTGAGAAAATAAATAAGTAGGGGAAAATAATAGGAAGTCAAATGAAGAATAATAGAGAAATGGAGGGACCTAAATACAAAATGAAATAAAGGAAAAAAAATCAAGGAAATGACATGTGGCATGTAGGAAAGAGGGAGGAAGCTTCCTCCTTTTTAAAAATACGATTAAGAGTGATCCATAAGAAAAGAAAATAGAAAGGAAAGTTGAGAGAGAATACCTTCTAGATTTTCGATCGGACCATAGGTCTCGGCGAAGCACGAAGGAAGCCTTCCTCGTGACAAGAGCTACAAGTAGGGCGGAACCGGGGACTTCGACAAACTCCATGAGTAGGTCTTCTCCTACTTGGTCTTCTTCTACCTAAGGATTGTTGGGTGATTATCAAACATAGGAAAAGTTTGAGGTTGCATTTTAAAACATGGGGCGCCACATTGTGGTAGTCTTGTGACTAGCCGAACCTTAGAGCTGATTTTTTGGGTATGGTGAAGGATTGTTAGTGTGTCATCTGATAGTGTGACCATCAAATAAATTGATGTTAGGCTTTTGAATTTCTCAGTTTGGACCTCCTGTGAGCTGAGTGCCGTCCTTTTCTTGGTCGGCCCAGCTTCTAAGGCTCTGATGGTCGGTTTACATCGATTCGGGTCAACTAAGCGTACCTTAGAGTTTAGATCAGAAATAAGAGAATTTGGCAGTACGTCATACGTGAAATTGTAGCCACATCAATGAACTTGATGTTAGGCTTTTGAATTTCTTAGTCGGACTTACGTAGACGAGTTATGGTCTTTTCACTGCGAGCAGTCAAATGGGTCGATTAATTCGTCAAACCGGGAATTAGGTCGGGCCGGTGGTGCGATCAAACGTTATGATCAAGCGGTGATCAGTCCAGCGTTAATTAGTTAAAGTGTCATCAGCGAGTGGTGATCAAGCGTTGGTGAGTCGGCGGTGAATTAGATCAAATAGTGTCGTCAAGCGTTGAAAATTGGGTCCAGCGTTGGGTGAGTCAGCGGTGATCGATCAAGCGGTGTGGGTCGGCGGTGGTGGAATTACGCGATTGCTCGTCAAGCCGGTGCTTTCGTCGGTTGAGTCGGCTCGTCAAAGTTGACTATGTATGACCTCCAACTTCGGAAGGTCATATCTCCTTCGTTTGAACTCCGATTTGGGTGTTCTTGGACTCTATGGAAAGCCCATGGAGTCAAGAATACATTCATATGCATGAGGAGGATGTTAGATGTCGAACCCGAGGTGTTTGAATGAGCTCGTCACTTGGTCTGACTCGTCAGGTTAAAGGTCGGCTCGTCGGGTTGACTGGCATGACCTCCAACCCCGAAGGTCATATCACCAGCCGTTTTTGAACTCCGATTTGGGTGTTCTTGGACTCTATGGAAATCCCATTGAGTCAAGAATACTTTAATATTCATGAGGAGTATATAAGATGTTTGGCCGAGGTGATAGAAGAGCTCGTCCAGTTCAGGTCTGCTCGTCAGTTCAGGATTTGACTGTGTATGACCTCCAACTTCGGAAGGTCCTAACTCCTACGTCCGAACTCCGATTCGAGTGTTCTTACACTCTATGGAAATCCCATTGAGTCAGAATCCATCTATATAGCTTGTTTAAATTGGAACTCATAATTACCTCCAAAAAATCAATCCTAACCAAAACTACTAGTACACGCGAATAATATTGTTCTTTAATGGTTTGAATAAGGAATTGTGAGAGGAAAAGCCAGCGAGATTGAGATTCCAGGATTGGAATAAAAGTGCAAAGATTTTGGTTTTTGTTCTACTGAATCTATTCTTTTTCAAGTTTTTGCATGTTTTGTTTCTCTGACTCTATTCTTATGTCAAGTATCTTGAGTAGTTTACGAGCATATGAAATGAAGTACGTGAATGTGTATAGGAAATGAGTACATAGATTGAGTATATCCTTGAAAAGAGAATACGAAAGTGAATATGGAATTGAAATGTGATATTGAAAACCGAATAGATGTGATTGTCATCGAAATGTAAATGGTCGGACAATTCACGACATCTTGAATTGCATCGATATCTTTGAATGAGCCGCTGACCGGGATGCACCAATCGACATCGAATCCGCGAAGGCACCCGAAATTGTCAATGTCGCGGCGGGATGCTGTCGGCATCCATCATGATGGCGTATGGCATTGAAGAAATGTCCCACTTGACGGGATGCCAATCGGCGCTCCGTCGTGATGGCATATGGCATTTAAGTGATACCATATGTGAGTGCGCAGCGGCATCCGTCATCATGAGGGCCCGGTGTTAAATGTGTAAGTACATTGCGAATAATAATAATATGTAAGGCGGGATTCATCAAAAGCGAATCCGTCGGAAGTGTGAGTCAGATAATTAGAGAAATAACCAGCATTGTGAGTGTAAATGAGATTTTTTATGTATATGCTTAAATCTCATAAATTAAATTCAATGAAATGAATTGTTTGCATGAAATTGCATGATGTGATTTGGTAAATTATTTGAAATTAGAAAGCATGTGAAAATAAATAGCATGAGCATTTGTTGAATTAATAGGCATGATTTAATGTTAAATGCATCTTTGAGTTACGTGAATATTGGAATAAAGCGTATAGAACCGCACTAAGCATGAAAATGCTTGAATAGTTTATCTATGCGCGAGGTTTGAGTAGACGGGAAGGGAGACAAGATCGTGCGGCGCAGTCATAGAGAGAAGTGCGGCGTAAGTATATACTCCATCATTTTGCATATCATCTCTTTTGAACAATTGGTATATTTTTTTTTTATGAGGGTTAAACCCCAGAACCTTGATTTTGTATATCATTTTGAAAGGGCATGAATGCCTTCTTAAATGTATTTTGTAAATGTTGGGACTACAGGTGCATTGAAATTGTAACTGATTATGGGCTGCAAAAAAGCTGAACCCGCTTCCGCAGCTAAACAAATTAAATAAGCGTTTTAATAAGATAAATGAAATGTCCCAGTCATGGGGCTCAGGTTGGATCGCCATTCGGGTAGTCAAAGGGAGTTTCGGAGTCGCGACAAATTTTGAAAAAGAAAACTTAATAAAAATGAAAAATAAAAGAAAGAATTAGCGAAATCCATGGGTTTCCGGTACGGATCATGTCGGGTCGTGGCAGGGCTTGGAGAGTCGCTACACTTTAGTGGTATGAGCCTAGGTTTGGCGTTTGGAAAAAAGGCCCTAAACGATTTTGAAAAGGATTTTGAAAATGGTATTTGACATACATTGCATTTGCATTTAAAGGATGATATGACTCTGACGCGGATCTTGTCGGTCTTAATAGGTAAACATGGATAGTTCAGGTACCCAAAGGGTCGAAGGTGACCAAGGAAATCGTTCTGATAGTCTTGCTAGTGTGGTAGGTGGACAAGCATCTCATGCCCCACCAATAAATGAACGGGCAGGTGGTAGGAGGTACTCTCGTTATCCTCCGCCGATTGCTTTCGAGCTTTACCAAGAAAATGGAACAACTGTTTACAAATATTCGCGACGATCGACCATTGAAGAATGTAGTGCGTAGATGGGCTTTCTTGGAAAGAAAGAAGATGAGCCTTCAATGGCGAGAGGGTGGCTCGAGAGGACCGGCGAATGTAATACACAAATGCGTTGCCTGGTGAAGAAGAGTTTGGAATGTGCAACCTCATTACTACAAGATGAGGCTTATCAGTGGTGGGTTTCCGTGACCAGGACCGCACCACCAGAAAGAGTTACATGGAGGTTTTTTATGGATGAGTTCAAGAAGCATTATGTGGGTCGCATATATTTAAACAATATGCGACGAGAGTTTCATAATTTGAAACAAAGGCAATTAAGTGTAACCGAATATGTGAGAGAATTCACACGATTGAGCAAGTATGCTCCCGAGATGTTAGTAAGTGAAGAAGAGAATACCGTAGAGAAAGTTTGAAGGCGGCCCCTGGCGACCACATTCGGGCCATGTCACAGGATTTTGCCCGATGATTTCTCCAAAATCACGTCATGCGCTCTAAATATTAGAGCGAGTAAAAGAGGAGGAAAATGAAAGAAATGATAGGCAGGGGAAAGAAAAATCGGTCGGTCAGTGCTCATCGACGAGAGGAAAGAGATTCATTGGACCACGGGATCGAGAGTGACCTACAGCTCGGGCCACCGGTAGAGACCACTGTCTGCCGTGCGTCGATTCTGGTCCTGAGGAGGAGTTCCTCTAGAGGACAAGGCGTTCTCGTTGTTCCCATTGTGGAAGCACAAGGGAGATTGTTGGAGAGTGGCGGTGCTTGCGGGTTGTGGATCCATGGAGCACAAAATGCGAGGAGTGTAATGGGCCACGTCCTTCAAGCACCCCAAGTAGGGGCAATGTTTCATCGATGCGAAGAAGCGGCAAAGTGTTGCATCATAGAGTGTTCAACCACGAGGACCTGTTCTTAGGTAGGAAAGATGAGGTAGTGCTCGGCTATAGCATATGCAATGAAACCAGTGGAAGATACCGACACCCCGGATGTGATAGTCGGTAATTCTACTGTCTTTGATACTATTATGCATGCATTGATAGATCCAGGATAGATTCATTCTATATATATGTCTTGACATAACTTGAGTAATTTCTTAGGAGTGAAACCGAGTATGACATCTTGGTGACGAACCCGTTCGGGCATAGAGTTTATGTGAATAGAGTGTATAGAGATTTCCCTATCCGAATACGAGAGTAAAAGTTTCCTGGGGGTTTGATCGAATTATCCTTTAGAGAATTGGATGTGATATTAGAGATGGTAAAGAAAGCCATTTTAGAAGATATGTTAAAAAGGTTGTGTGATCGACTATGAGGGTAGTTGGGATAGACAAATTCCTTTAGTTAAACTTGTTTACAACAACAATTTCCAATCAAGAATTGGAATGGCGCCTTACGAGGCTTTATATGGGAGAAAATGTAGAATACCCTTGTGTTGGACAAAATTTAGTGAAAAGATTAGAGAAAGATTGAAAGTGACCATCGATAGATAGAAAACATATGCCCGACATGAAAGAAAGAAACGATATAAGATCGTGAGAAAGTGTTTTTTTTTCAAAGTATCACCTTGGATGAAGGTACATGGCTGTTTGACCAAGGTAATTGGGGAAAAAATTTTATTAAGTGGGGAGAGTTGTAACGCCAAAAAATACCTAAGTTTTATAATAAAAATTATTATATATTCGGGTATAATTGGAGCTGGCTGGAGTATTATTATTATTATTTTTTTTTTTGGAATTTTTAGATGAATATTGATTAAATGATTTTGAATGGGAGATAAACCCAAAAGTGAAAAGAAAATATGGAAATTATAAAATGAGGACCTAGGGTCGATTGTAAATAAGTTTAGATGTCTAAGTGAATTTTGAGAAATAAATAAGTAAGGGAAAATAATAGGAGACCCAAATGAAGAATAATAGAGAAATGGAGGGCTTAATCTGAAAATGAAATAAAGGAAAAAAAAAAAATCAAGGAAATGACATGTGGCATGTAGGAAAGAGGGAGGAAGCTTCCTCCTTTTTAAAAATACGATTAAGAGTGATCCATAAGAAAAAGAAAAATAGAGAAAAGGGAAAGTTAGAGAGAGAGGCTCCACCTTCTCTCTAGATTTTCCGACGATCGGACCATAGGTCTCCGGCGAAGCACGAAGGGAAGTCCTTCCTAGTAACAAAAGCTACAAGTAGAGACCGGAACTGGGGACTTTCGACAAACTCCATGAGGTAGGTCTTCTCCTACTTGGTCTTCTTCTACCTAAGGATTGTTGGGTAGTTATCGGCCTTAGGGGAAAGTTTGGTTGCATTTTAAACCATGGAAGAATTTGCCACATTGTGTGGTAGTCTTGCCGACTAAGTAGAACAACAGAGCTGATTTTTGGGTACGAGGTGAAGGGGATTGGTTAGTGTGTCCTTCTAGTAAATTGTAGCCACATCAAATAAATTGATGTTAGGCTTTTGAATTTATCAGTTTGGACCTCGTAGACAAGTTATAGTCCTTTGCGAGAGTCGGCCCAGCTAAATACGGTGGTCGGTTTGTCGGTTGGGTCAGCTTCTTGCGTGCAGCAGAACGGGTTTTTGGATCCGAAATTAAGAGAATTTGGCAGTAAGTCCTTGTAGTATGGCCACATCAATGAACTTGATGTTAGGCTTTTGAATTTCTTAATTTGGACTACGTAGACCAAGTTATGGTCTTTTTTACTGCGAATAGTCAAATGGGTGGTGGTGAGTCAAACCGAGAGATTCGTCGGGCGGTGGTAAATCAGTATCGAAGCGGTGTGTCGTCAAGCGGTGTAGTGCGTCCAGCGGTGGTGGTGACGGTGGTCATCAAGCAGTGTCATCAAGCGATTAATTAGTCAAGCGGTGAATTAGTCCAGCGGTGGTCGTCAAATGGTGGTGCCGTCCAACGTTGGTCGTCCAAGCGGTGCTTGTCAAGCGGTGCTTTCGTCGAGCGATTGCTCGTCGATTCGAATTCGGCTCGTCAAAAATTGACTATGTATGACCTCGACTTGGAAGGTCATATCTCAGCCGTTTGAACTCCGATTTGGGTGTTCTTGGACTCTATGGAAAGCCCATGGAGTCAAGTACATTCATATGCGGAGGATTTTAGATGTCGGGCCGAGGTGTTTGGAATGAGCTCGTCACTTTAGTGCGGCTCGTCGAGTTGGTCGGCTCGTCGGGGTTGACTTCGCGCTGACCTCGACTTGAAGGTCATATCTCCTTCGTTTGAACTTCGATTTGGGTGTTCTTGTTCTATGACCCATTGAGTCAGAATACATTAATATTCCTGAGGTATAGAAGATGTTGACCGAGGTGATAGACGGAAATCGTCAGTTCAAGGTCTGCTCGTCGATTTAGGATTTATTGTGTATGACCTCCAACCCGGGAGTCTAACTCCCTGCGTCGAACTCCGATTCGATTGTTCTTGCACTCTATGAAGCCCATTAGTCAAGAATCCATCTATATATATCTTGTTTAATTGGAACTCATAATTACCTCCGAAAATCAATCCTAACCCAAAACTACTAGTACCTTGAATAATATTGTTCTTTAATGGTTTTGGAATAGGGGTAGACAAGGAGGCAAGCCAAAGCGAGATTGGTCAAGTTGGAATAAAAGTGCAAAAGATTTTGGGTTTGTTCTACTGAATCCTATTCTTGTTTCAGTTTTTGCATGTTTGTTCTCGACTCTATTCTTATGTCGAGTATCTTGAGAGTAGTTTACCAAGCATATGAAATGAGTGCGTGAATGTGTATAAGAAATGAGTACATAGATTGAGTATATCCTTGAAAGAGAATGCGAAAGTGAATATGGAATTGAAATGTGATATTGAAAACCGAATGAATGTGATTGATAAATCGAAATGTAAATGAATCGGATAATTCCTGACATCTTGAATTGCATCGATATACTGAATGAACCGCCTGACGGGATGCACCAATCGGCATCCGTCACGAAGGCACCCGAAGTGTCAATGTCCCGCGGCAGGATGCATGTCGGCATCCGTCATGATGGCGTATGGCATTGAAGAAATGTCCCTTGGCGGGATGCCTGTCGGCATCCGTCATGATGGCATATGGAATTTAAGTGATACCACGTAATGGAAGGTGCACCAAGCGGCATCCGTCATGATGGGAGGCGAATTGTTAAATGTGTAAGCATTGCAGAATAATAATAATAATAAGGCGGCATCAAAAGCGGAATACGCCAGTATGAATTGAATAGTTGGAAATAACCAGCATTGGCGAGTGTAAATGAGATTTTTACATGTATATGCTTAAATCTCATAAATTAAATTAATGAAATGAATTGTTGCGTGAAATTGCATGATGTGATTTGGTAAAATTATTTAGAAATTGAAAGCATGTAATAAATAGCTTGAGCATTTGTTGAATTAATAGGCATGATTTAATGTTAAATGCATGCTGAGTTACGTGAATATTGGAATAGAAGCTGTATAGAACCACTAAGCATGAAAATGCTTAGCGTATGGATTTTATCTATGCGCGGGTTTAGTAGACGGAAGGGAGACAAGATCGTGCGTAGAGTCATAGAGAGTGCGGTGTATAATTATATACTCCGTCATTTGCATATCATCTCTTTTGAACAATTGGTATATTTTTTTTTTAAAAAAGGGTTAAACCCCGAACCTTGATTTTGTATATCATTTTGAAAGGGCATGAATGCCTTCTTTGTAAATGTTCAAGGGCCTACCGAATTGCATTGAAATTGTAACTGATTATGGGCTTGCCCAAAAACTGAAACCGCTTCCGCAACTAAACAAATTCATCGCGTTTTTAATAAGATAAATGAAAATGTAAGTAGTAAGCAGGCTCTGTTCGGATCCGCCATTCGAATTGATCAGGAGTTTAAAGTCGCGACAAATTTGAAAAAGAAAGAACTAATAAAAATGAAAAATAAAAGAATTAAGCGGGCGTCCATGGGTTTCGGTCTGGATCATGTCCAGTCGGCCAGGGCTTGGAGAGCCTTCAGTGGAACCTCTCGAACCCTAATTGATCCATCAATCAAAGGGGCTTGAATGAGAATGAAGCATATGAGATGTTAAAGGAAATGGAAAGCAATAACTATCTGTGGTCGAGTGAGAGATTGCCACCACTCAAGAAAGTTGTTGGAATCCGTGAGGTAGATGCCATTACAAAGCTAACATCCTAAGTGACCTTGTTAACTTAGTAGATGTAGAACAACCAACTAGAAGTTAATGTAGTATAGACATATCCACCATCTAATTATGAGTTCTACAATAGTTCTCACCATAGTTCAGTATGCCAAAATTGAAACCCTTTTTCTCTAACAAATATGGTGCAAGTACAATATGTGGTAATTACAATCGGTAGCAGAACAACCCTCTGATACCTATAATTTTTTTAAGGGTAGAAAAAAAATATAATTCTTTTAAATTAAAATAAGGGTATAAGAGTAATTCTCCTAAGGAACCCTAAGTATAAATAGAAAATGAATACATTATTAATAAAGTATTTTTTGTGTTCTTTGCATAGCTTTCTTCTCCTAATGGTAGAACCATAGAAAACCTAAATCATTCTACCTAGGGTTTGGATTAATGATTTCAAGAGAAGCTCGAAAAACCTAAGACGTTGAATCTAGGCTTAAAGAAGAAAGTTTGAAAGGTAAGACTTTTATTTCATTAATTTATGTATTTAGTTTCTAAATCTGACAAATTATTTATTTTTCCTTGATTTTGAATAGACCATTAAAGAAACATGATTTAGTTTGAATTTGAATATGTTATATATATTTTTTAGTTCCATTAGATGATTCCGAATAGTTTAGATTGTTCGTTTTTCTTTTTCAAAATTTCAAAATAAATCTTGATTTTATTTCTTTAGGTTTTAGAACAAAAGATAGAGAGTCATGTCCGTAAGTTTGTTCTTTAATGAAAATATGAAATATCTTAGAATTAAAAAAAAAAAAAGTTTTGAAAATTTTTATAGAAAGAAAGAAACAAGATCTTGGATTGAAATTGTGAAATAAATAAATGAAAATAAGTCTTTAAAGGTAAAGCCATGATTGGATGAAAAAAAAAAAAGGAATTGTGAAGATAGTTAATGGGGTTTGAAATAATAAAAGTGGGGCTTTGAATGCAGAAATGGCATTGGGGTTAAGGAAATAAAACAATGCAGCGATAGACTTTTGTGGACAGCCTACCACCAGAAATGGGGCTTTGGCTTGGGGGCTGGAAATAGCTGCCTTAAGGCAGTGGCGAGAATCAGTGATGAAAACGCAATCTCAGCTTAATCGGAAAGTAGGATATTTCCCAATTATTGCCCATCAATTATCCCTTATTAATCGGTTTACGATAAGGAAAGAAAATCTCCTACTCAGTGGGAGAAATATCGTATCATCCTCCAACAAGAAAACATACTATTCAGTGTGTTTACCCAACAAGGAAACATACTATTAAGTGTCATCATCCAACTAGGAAAGTTGTCATGATCATCCATTATAAATACCAGGCCACCCCCGCCACCGATTGAAAGATGCGGACTTACACCGCAATCATTCCTAAGCGTTGATCTTCTCTTCCACGGAAATAAGCGACTTAGGCATCGGAGAAAACGGCGAAGGCGAGCCCTCGGCAGATCACTTTTGTTTCTTGTTTTGCGGAGAGTCCAGCGTGCGGAGTCGAATGGACCGACCCCGTCGATTCAAGCAGCTCTAGCCTAGTTTAGGTTGAAAAGCATCATCAATTTGGTGCTGATGCGTAGAACGTTCCTTTACAAATAAAGCTAACCTCTTAACGACTAATGGTGTCAACTCGGAACATAAGCAGGAGCAACGCCAATCCTCCAAGGATGTAAGACCAGCCAGGCGACCTCAGTGTACGTTAGAAGCTGTGCGGAGCTGACACGGGCGAGGTTGAAGCGCTCGCGTCGCTGACCGGCACTTCTTTGCGAGAAGGAGTTAGAAGCTGACTTACTGGGCAAATAAGATGCCCCAGGGAGACCTGACGGGCTCGAAAGACTAAAATCACGTTGCAGGAAGAGGCGACATCTCGACCCTCGTCGAGAAGCGGATAGAGAAGGAGAAACTAGCCACACCAGGGAACATGATCCTTACCAACCCCCAGGAGAGGATAGCAACGAGGAGAGGTCGTGGGAGCAAAGGTTCAGGGACATCCAATAAGAAATCAGTCACATGAAGGTAGCAGTAAAGAAATTTGGGCTTGATCTCCATGGGCGCCTAGTGCAACAAATGAACTCTCTATTTACCAGGTCTTTGCACTTCAGCAGGCAAAGTTCGAGAATGCCGCCCCGGTCGGGCGTTCAAGCGGAACAAAGACCCCATAGACCACCTCAATACGTACAAAAATAATATGGAACTACACGAATATCAGGACCCCGTACGATGCAGAGCCTTCACTATCACACTGAAGGGCCCAACATTGGCTTGGTTTAACAGACTCCTGCCGTCTTCCATCTCATCGTTCACAAAACTTTCCATCGCATTCGTCTCCCACTTTATCAGAGCAAGGACGTACAGGAAGCCGAGTTATCACCTTTTGACCATAAAACAAAGCTCTCAAGAAAGCCTGAGGTCATATGTTCAAAGGTTTAATGCGGAGTCGCTAAAGGTGGATATTCTTGATGAAGTTCACTGCAGATTCTTGCTTTCATTCTAACGGGGGTTTGGGGTGCCGATCGAATGACCTAATGTTCTGCACATCTGAGAACCCTCGAAGCATGGTCGAGGTCCTCATAAAAACAGAGAAGTCTATCAACGGTGAAGAAGCCCTCATGTCCAAGCAAAGAAGCTCTTCTACTCAAAAGAACAAAAGCAAGGGCGACAAAAAAAAGAGAACGAAGCCACAAGGAGCGGTGACGGGGCGGATCCGCAGGAGGACCACAAAGCGAGAGGCGGTCCACGACAAGGCGGGGAGCGTCGGGGGATCGCGGGGACCACCTCGGCCAGGGGCTGCAACGGTATTCACCTCGCGGTATCTCCTGCGATAGCCTCGGTGTCGCGAGGTCCTACCTTGAAGTGCAACATTAAAGGTTTCTAAGGTGGCCATCCCAGATGAAGTCAAACCCTGCTAGAAGAGACGACACCAAATACTGTGAGTTCCACAAGGATCATGGACACTGAACAAATGACTGCATCCAGCTAAAAAATGAGAGTGAATACTTGATCTGATGCGGACATCTCGACCGATACGTGCCTCAGAAGGGTAGGAGCGAGTCCAGCCACCACCACCTCGTCAGCCAACCCTAGTTCAGCATCATCTGCCTTTAGGAGAAATCCATGTGATCTCCAAAGGGTTTGCGGGAGGTGGAGAGTCCAGCTGAAGCCGAGGAAAGTCCGCTAGCGATGTCGGATCGGAAACCTTAAAAATATGAAGTATCCAAACTATAAAAATTTGGATGCTACCATAACCTTTCGGACTTTGACGGAAGAGGTATGACATCCCCATGGCGACCGCTTGTGATAAAAACCGCCAATTAGCTAATAAAAGCGATTACATAGGGTCCTGGTCGACAAAGGCTCGGCGATATCATCTTTGCATCGGCTTTCGACAGATGGGAATTGGAAGGGAGAAACTAGAGCCGATCAGCACCGCACGCCTACGGGTTTTCGAGGGAAAATCTTGCCCTTGGGATAGGTACGATTAGTGCTCACTGCGGGGGCCAGTACCGGGCTACAACAACGATTAGATTCCTCAATGTAGACGCCCCGTCGGCCTACAACATGTTACTCGGTAGGCCCTCTCTCAATGCCATAAGGGTTGTCCCTCCGCTTATCACATGGTTATCAAATTTCCAACTGCAAATGGAGTAGGAATGATTCGGCTCCGGCGCATAGCCAAGATATTTTCCCGACATCAATGAAGCAAAACACGGTCAACAACATCGTGGATGAGCTTGACATGCGGAGCGAGGTAACCACCGACACAGGCCGTGGGAAGAATTAGGCACAATACGGCTCGGTGACCGGCGAACACCTCGTCTGCATAGGGTCCAAGTTAGCAAAAGACATCAGAAGCTCTCTCATCCGTTTTCTAGAGCAGAACATGGAGGTATTCGCTTGGAAACAGGAAGACATGGGTGGGGTCGACCTGGCAGTGATCACCCATAGGTTAAACATCAATCCCTCTTTTAAGCCGGTCAAGTAAAAGAGAAGGAGTTTTGCCCTAGAAAGACAGAAGGCGAATAATGAAGAGGTCAGTAAGCTCCTCCAAGCAAAGGTAATCATAGAAGTAGAGTACCCGAAATGGTTGGCTAACGTTGTTCTCGTTAAAAAAGCAAACGGCAAGTGGCGGCTTTGCATCAATTTCACAAACATCAACAGGGCCTGCCCAAAGGATAGCTTCCCCCTACCTCGGATTGATCTCATAGTAGACGCTACGGCCGGTCACGAACTCCTCAGCTTCATGGATGCCTTCTCGGGCTATAACCAAATCAGTATGAACCCCAAAGACCAAGAGAAGACCTCATTTGTCATTGGTCAGGGAACCTGATGTTATCGAGTAATGCCCTTCGGGCTAAAGAATGCAGGAGCCACCTACCAAAGGTTGGTGAACAGGATGTTCAGTAAATTGGGACATTGGAGGTATATATAAACAACATCTTTGGTAAAATGCGATAAAGTTGAGCTCCACACATAACCCGTTTAGCGAGCGTTCAGGTCTGGCTTATAATGAAGCTAAACCCCGGTAAATGTGCTTTGGAGTCTCCGCGGGAAATTCTTAGGTTTTATAGTCAGCGGCCGAGGAATAAGAGGCAAACCCCGGATAAGATAAGGTCGTTCTCGATATATTTGCCTCCCATCAAATGTGCAAAGACATTCAGCGCTGACGGGGAGAATGGCTGTTGAGCAACCGTATCTGGGCCGGCGACAAATGGAACCTTTCTTTCGGGTTAAAAGGCCTTCCCGGTGGGGCGCATTGCAGGGAAGCGTTCACGATTGCTCAAAACCTACGAGCTCTCCCATTAGTGACGAGCTGACTTCAGGCGGCGGCGGCGGCGTGGCTGCGAGAGAACTCCTCACTCTTTACTGTAGTTCGAGACTTGCAACTAGTCTTTGCCTTGGAAAGTGAGCAGGGCAGTGCGACAACCCGATCTACTATTGTAGCTAAGCTACGAGGAAGCGAAGAGGTACCCAAAGATGGAAAAGCTGATCCTAGCATTGGTAACCACATCTAGAAAACTCCGACCTTACTTCCAAGCTCATGCAGTTGAAGTCTGACCGAATATCAGATGAAAATCACGCATAAACCAGAAACCTCTGGAAGGCTGATGAAGTGGGCTATAGAGTTGAGTGAATTTGACATCAGGTACAAACCGAGGACAAGCGGTAAAAGGGCAGATCTTGGCAGATTTCATCATAGAATTCACTCCAGCATAGTCTACGGAGGCTACCCAACTGGCACCCGACCTCCCCATCTGAAAATTATCCATTGAAGGGCGGCCCAACACCCCAGCGGTGCGGGGGTGATCACGACCTCTCTAGGATGAATACGAATCATGCCCTCAGTTGGCTTCCAAGCCTCCAATAACGAGGTCGAATATGAGGCTGTCATAGTTGGACTCAACCTCGCCCACTTCATGGAAGCAGATTAGCTGGAGGTGAGCAGTGACTCCCAATTGGTGGTAAAACATATAGAAGACTCCTTCGAGGCTAGAGGTGAGAAGATGATGTTGTATCTAAAAAAGGTACGAGAGCTGCTTAAGAAGTTAGTACGAGTTCAGGTCAAACATGTACCAAGATCGGAGAATTCCTGAGCTGGTGCCTTGGCAAAACTGGCAACAACCTCACAAGAAGACCTGGGCAGACTGATACTTATCGAGCACCTTCCAGAACCCTCAATAAGTGTCAACAACGGAGAAGTCTCTCCTATGATGTCTGAGCCGAGCTGGATGGACCCCATCTTGGATTACTTGGTAGATGGTAAATTGCCAGCGAGCCGGGGCATCAAACTCGGAGCGAGGTCAGTGGATTACGATTTATGGAAGCCCTTTATAAACAAGGCTACTCTCTTGTCATTCCTTAAGTGCGTAGGGAAGGAAGGCGCTGACTATATATCGGGAAAGTACGAAGGCATATGTGGCAGCCACATGAGACTCCCCGGACCTTGGCGGGGGAAAGCACTAAGCGGGTACTCTTGGCCTGTGCTAAGCGCGACAAAACTAGTTAGAAAATTAAAAGCTTGTCAGGAGCATGCCAAGATATCTCATATCTCATATAGGCATGCTGTGATCCTGAAGCCTGGCCTTTTCAACAATGAGGGCTAGACATATGGGACCCTCTACCCGTCGGAAGGGCCAATGCAAATTTATCATTGGTCGTGGACTATTTTACCAAATGGGCAGCCAGATCGCCATAACAATCACATAGTGCGCAACTTAGATAAGGCGTTTATAATATGCGAGTTTTGGTCAGGGTCCTCAAAGTGTGCACGATAATGGGAAATAAATTAGACAATCCTAAGTTTAGGGATTTTAATTTGAGCTTGGAATCAAGAACTACTACTGTGCCCATCTCATCCCATGACTCAATGAATGAGAGGTCATATGCAAGGACTCTAAAGGCGCTGGCAGAAAACAGCTGGAAGCTAAGAGAAAATGGTGAGTGCCTCCTGTGAGGTATTATGGGCGTACAAAACTACGTGCAAGTCAATGACTCAGGAAACCCCGTTCGCTCTGGCCTTTGGCACTGAAGCAGTAGACCCAGCCGAGGTCGGACTAAAATCTCCAAGGATTGACCTAGCAAACTATCCAGGGCTGCGATAGAGGAGGTTCTTGGCAGAGCCTGGATGCTAGAAAAGCGCGATCGACGTATGGAAGGCTGATCACGGGAAGACAACGAGTATTATGATCAAGGAGTTAAGCCCGGGAGTTACAAGCCGGTGACCTAGTTTTGAAAAACTTACGCTTGATGAGAAGGACCCCTCACATGGGAAGCTGGGACCTAATTGGGAAGGGCCCTACATCGTATCTCGCATAATCCGACTTGGCAACTATGAGCTCCAAACGGAAGAAGGGAAAACTCTGCCCCACTCATGGAACGCTGAACATCTCAAACAATTCTACCATTGTTTGATGTTATGGTGGACCAATAATAAGTTAAATGATAAAGCCAGGAGCACGGCTCAAAGGGGCTAGGGTGGAAGAAGCACGTAATTCACAAAGATTGTTCTTTATTTCAAAGGAACTACAGTTGAATACAAAATTTCATTACATAGAAATTACAACCACCTCAGAGAATTACAAAATCACCCTTTGCATCTCAAAAATTATAGTTAAGTGAAAATCATTTTTCACATCGGCCTACACCCTGTCAAGACAAAAAACCTAAAAAATCATAAGAAAGGGAAAGGGAAAGGGAAAGAAGGGAAAGAGAAGAAGAGAGAGTGCAAAAGAGAAGGGGAGAGGAAGAGAAGGAAAAAGATAAGGAAAAGGAAAAGGAGAAGGAAAAGTAGAAGGAAAAGGAGAAAGGGAAAGAAGAGAAGAAAGAAGAGAAAAAAGAAGAGAGAAAAAATGGAGAAAGCGGTATTACAAGTTTTTTCAAGTACACCGCCCCCTCCGGATACGTTCCTTAGCATAGTTCCATCATTGGACATAGCTAGGGAACAACATAACTCCCACAAGGGAGGAACTAGGGAAAAACACAACTCTGAAGCAATAGACCGGCGCCAGACCAAGCGTCGACTCACGATCCTGGAAATGGGCCTGCGTGATGGTAGGAACCACGATGTTTCATCATGCGTGGAGTGCGACTATACAAAGGACGAAGTTGGAAGCATAAGCACCATAACGAGGGTCGTATTGCATAAGAGCCCGGGGCACTTAGGAAGTCGCATAATCCCAGTTCGGCTCTCCATAAATCCGCATTAAAGCCACGCGCCTTTCCAAGGGAAGGAAAACAAAAAGGCCAAGTAGCCATGGAGCCATGTAGCTCAAGGCCCGGTAGCTCGGTTGCGAGAGAAGCAACATGAGCCGTGTATTTCGAGTGTCGATGCTTCGGTTGCGAGCTTATGACTGAGCGGTAAGCCACGGGAAGCCCATGTAGTTTAGGGCCTAGTAATCGGTTGTAAAGCTTAATAGCTTAAAAAGGCCAAGTAGCCATGGAGCCATGTAGCCACGGATCCATGTAGCTCAGGAGCCATGTAGCTCAGGAGCCCAGTAGCTCAGTTTGCAAAGCTTAACAGCTAAAAAAGGCCAAGTAGCCACGGAGCCATGTAGCCACGAAGCCATGTAGCTTAGGAGCCCAGTAGCTCTGTTTGCAAAGCTTAACAGCTAAAAAAGGCCAAGTAGCCATGGAGCCATGTAGCTGAAGAGCCCAATAGCTCTGTTTGCGAGCTTATGACTTGGATTTAAGTAGCCTCAGGCCATGTAGCTCGAGACCAGTGGCTTAGTTTGCGAGCTTATGGCTCAAAAGGCCAAGTAGCCAGACCCATGTAGCTAAGGGCCTAGTAGCTCGGTTGCAGCTCAGTTTGCGAGCAACATCCTCAAAGGCCAGAGTTTCCAGAGCCATGTGGCTCGGGATCCCGGCTCGATTTGAAGGCAACAGCTGAAAGACCCGAGTAGCCACACGGGGCCATGTAGCTCGGGGCCCAATGGCTCATTTGTGGGAAACCTTGACTCAAAGGCCAAGTAGCCACGGAGCCATGGCTCGGGGCCGAGCTCGGTTCATAAAACCCAATAACTTCCAAGGCCAAGTAGCCACGGAGCCGGGTAGCAGGAGCCTAGTGGCTGGGTTTCTGAGCTGCAGCTCAAAAGGCCAAGTAGTACGGGCTATGTAGCTCCCAGTAGCTGGATTTGTGAGCAGGCTCAAAGGCCACGAAAGCCAGTGGCTCGGGAGCTGTGGCTTAGTTTCGAGCTTAATATCTTCCGCAGCTTCATCTCGTAAAGACCAAGTAGGCATGGAGCCATGTGTATCAAGTGCCCGTAGCTCACTTGTAGAGCATAACCAAGCCTCAAGGAGGCTGGCAGCCCCGGTAGCCCAAAGGGCTCACTCGGGGCCAGCTCAGCGGCGTAGGAGGGTCTTATCACCCCGGAGCCTAGTAGCTCAGCCTGCAGAGCTCAACAGCGTAGGAGGGTCTTAGCACCCTAGAGCCTAGTAGCTCATCCCCAAAGCTCACTGAGTCAAGCAGAGGGTCTTAGCGCCCTGAGCCCGCAGGAGCTCAAATTCTCAGAGCTTAACAAACAGAGGGTCTTAGCTCCCAAGAGGCCAGTAGCTCAGTTCGCGGAGGAGGATCTTAGCGCTCAAAAGCCTAATAGCTCAGGATCTTAGCACTAAGGAGCCCAATAGCTCAAATTACGGAACATAACTACTCTAGGAAGACCTCGTGGCTTGAGAACCAAGCAGCTCAAATCAATGAAACAGGAAAATGAGCGAAGGAATTAATCGATGAATCTTGGTATATCAACAAATTGTTAAAATCGTATAATACAAAAGCCCAGTTCGCGCCAGATGCAACTTAAAAAAAAAAAAAAAAAAAAGAACCTAAACGCTCGATGTCGCCCCGGGCCATGGGGCAGGAGTAAAAAAGTGGAGCCCCAACAGGCATAGCAGAAGAACTACCCTGAGGAACCCTCGAGAATCGCCGTAGAAGCGGAGTACCCATTCAGCGGGCCCTCGAAAAACACCCGAGCCATCATCAACCTCAACCTCGGGGAGGCAGATCCTTCAACCTCCCCATCGAAACCGGATGTCAACTCCAAGTCTAGAAAGCCTCTGAAGCCCGACGCTGAAAGGCGTTTCACCCGTATTCATCGGGTACATGCCTCGCCTTTAAGAGATCCACTATCACTTTCATCCCTCCCGCCAGCCAATGCCTCCCACTCGCAGTCTATCCGCCCGCCGAAAGCCCTCTCGCTGTGCATTCCACAAGCAGTGCCATCTTCGTACTTCTTCAAAGCCTTGGCGGTCTCAGCTCCCAGCCGCTCTATCTTAGCCTCCACAAAGGTCACCCTCGTGACGGCCCAGAATCTCCCTCTAGCTACCAGAATTGCCTTCGATGGCCTTTGATCCTCGGGCCTCATTTTCTTATCCCCGCCGCCCTCACCTCACCGAAGCATGCTTCAACCGACCGGCATTTCACAAGTTCCCGCCGCCCTTATCCGAGCTTGAAGACCAAATTCCCTTCCCGCAGGTCGTGGAAGCAACCTTTAGCCTCAAGACTTCACCGCCAAGGAGAGCCCTTGGTAAGGCTAGCCCTCCTCGCTGCTCTTTCGTGCGATAAGTAACTCCACCGCAAAAAAAGAGTCGCCTAACTCGAATCGAAATAATAAAGAAAAATATTGACGAAAGCACTTGGACATACAGAGGCGGTTCCTTAAAGAAGAAGAGCCAGAGCCTCCGACAGTAAGGCACCCAGCACCTCCTAAGGGCCTGAGTCACGCATGATGGAGGAAAACAAATACAGCCGAGCCCACATGAGAAAGCAGAGAGTCCTCATCCCTTGCAGCCTTAGAGCGATCATGATTCCCCGTCACCTCGTCCGGCATTGTAGGAGGGGGAGCGGCGCCCCACGATGTGGACCTGCATCGAGATGTGAGAACCGTTGGGGCTCATCCGCTCTCCCGGTTAAGAGCGCCCCACTCACGGCGGACGGCTACGCAGTGGAGAGGCCCCCACTTTTAGGGTCTTGCCCCGAGAAGGGGGGCAGCCCTCTAGCGAGCTGGGAGGTTTCCGTTTCACACTCCTCTTCTTCTTTTCCAACACCTCCAGGCAGGACCGAAGCTCTCCCCATGTAAGCCATAGCAAGGGGCTTCAAACACCCGTGAGGGAAGATCTGGGGACGGACGCCCATGAAGGAGAGGATCTCAGAAAATGAAGTCAGGCAGGCCTCGCACCAGACGATCCAGGAATATCCGACTTGATGAGCTCAAAGTAGGTACACGAGGCGCACTTCACCAGCTTCCACTTCACCTCCTCGTCATCAGGACTGAGATCGGGCCAAGCACCTAAAGGCCATATGACCAAAGCAATGTTAGGAATATCCTATGACCTCTGAAAACCAAAAAAAATTCAAAACGAAGGAGAGCTCATGTAAGTTCTCAGGGGTAGTCCAGAAGGTAGGAACGCCAAGGGTGTCCTCTCGATCAAAGGGATTGTACTCCCAATGACGCTACTCTAACAAAAATAACGTTCCTTCCGTAACTCAGGCGGCATGGAAGGTCCGAAATGATCAACTTAGCGCTGGAGCGCTTGGAGATATAAAGAAATCCTTCGGCGACCTCCTTTACATTGAAGAAGTCTAAAAGCATGGCAATAATAGGAACACCCAAGCCTTTGTCCCTGAAAATGACTAACAACCCCACTAGAACACCCTATAAGTTGGGGGAAAAGCTGAGAGGGGCAGACATTGAAATGTTGTAGAACCATTTTTATAAAAGGATGCAAGGGGAAGCGGAGGCCGTTCTCGAACGCCACCTCAAAAAAGCACACCATCTTAGGCACTTCAACGGCGTAGGTGGTCAGCACGTCAGGGCACCAAACCTGGACCCCAAACGGGGGCCCATACCAGGCCGCAAAGATCTCACCGTACAAGGTTCCTGACCCGACCGGGGCTCAGCTCGACTCTCAAGATTTCACCGCGTACTCAAATATTCAAAGCCGCTAGGATACTAATTTCGTTAATTTTTCCCTTGCCCTTATCCAAGGGAAAAGAAGGCTCCCTCGGCAAAATTTGTACCACCACAACCAAACCTGCTGCCTCTCATTAATCCGAATCTCGAACTAGACGCCCCTTGGTAGACTACTCTATGCACAAACAGAGAGGAGCAACCAAGACCATGGAGGCAATGCCAGGTCAAGCAAGGAAGAAAGAGAAATCAAGGAAATGCAAGAGTCTCAAATCGGCACACCTTAACCCTGCAAGACTTCGAAACCGAAATGACAAAGGAGAAGAAAAGACGACTAAGGCCGTAGAACAAGACTGCAGAGGGACACCTGCCCTAAGCGGGCCATCGTGGACCACCTAAAGCAGCCTGAACACTGGGGGTCGACAGTGATTCGCTTGCAGCAGCTACAAACTTGAAAAGGCAAAAAAGCTTCGAGAACAAGGGAACAAAGTGCCAATTCCGCCATGGACGTGCTTTATAGCCAAGAGCCATACGTAAAACAAACACGAAAATTCGAAGTTACCATGTCACAAGACGGACGTGACAAAGTCCTCCACCAACCCTTCCTGAGGCAGCCACGTGGGTATCACCATCCGCAAGAAGCGCTACAACTCAAGCACGTCGCCGCTTAGTCATGCAAGTGGGGCAAATCGATGGTTTAAACAAAGGTTGGCACCAAGACATGCTCAAACGTCAGACAAAAATGGCCTAGTACTGTCAATAGTCTTTAATGAATCCATCAAAGGCATGCCCAAAACGAGGTCCCAACTCGCCCCTTTAAAAGACTGGTAGCCCAAAGAACTATGATAGAAACACCCAATCTCCACTAATCAGAGTAGATATTTCCCAATTATTGCCCATCAATTATCCCTTATTAATCTGGGTTGGCTTATAAGGAAAGAAAATCTCCTACCCAAAGGGGGAGAAGATTCGATCATCCTCCAATAAGGAAACATACTATTCAAAGGTGTTTACCCAACAAGGAAACATAATATCTCAAGACATCATCCAACTAGAAAGTTTTCATGATCATCCATTATAATACCAGGCTAAACGCCCATCACAGGTGGCAATATACTTTTACGATGTACCATTCCCTAAGAAGCGATCTTCTCTCTGAAAGAACTGATTTAGGCATTTGAGAGGCAACAGCAAGCCCCGATCCTTTCGGTTTCGCATGAGTCCAACGCACTTTGAAGTTAGCGGACCGCCCAGCAATCTGCCATGCTCCGCTCTAATTCCTGTTGAAAAGCATCATCAATAGTGATGCCTTATATGTGTTCTTGGTGTAGCTGAAAAGCCAAAAGTGTCAAGTTGTCAAAAGAAAATAAAAGAAAAATAAATAATTACCGGTGATTATATTGAACTCAGAGACGTGGTAACGCCTAAAATAACCCAGAAGCGCTTTTATAAATATGTTTAGGTATAAAAAGTTAAATTGTATTTTTCCTAGAGTTTATATTGTTAAAGAACAAAAATGATAAAACCCCAAAATTAAAAAATAATTAAGGTTAAATTATAAATGTCAAATGAGGACCAAGGGTCACAATGAGAAATGTCACACTTCAACCTCCAACAGGATTTTATTAGCAAGGAACCATACTCAGACTTTACCGCTAGACATTGTGGGGCTAAGTCTTATAATTGAATCAAAGCCAGAGTCATATATGAAAGACAAAATAAACTACCATCAGAGGGTGCTTACAGTTATTACACATACAAATTCCGAGTCCCATTTACATATACATATACAAAAATTGTACATTTACATAATCAGAGCGCAAAACCTACAGTGGTGATGGACCCCTACAAGTGTGTTGGCCCAACAGTATACGGAAGATCGCAGACGTCCCCCTCTATACCTACACGGATTAAAACTGCCAGTTTAACTTAGTCGAAACATATGACTCTATACGTATACACATGCATCAATACCTTTACAAGAATCATATAGCGCAATAGATTTCGGGTGAGCGTGATATCATAATTTATCATGAATTTTCATAACAAACTTATACACATACTTGTACTTATAGCAAACTTATACTTGTTCAGATCTCCCATAGGAGTTACGGAGCTTATACTTGTTCAGATCTCCTATAGGAGTTACGGAGCTTATACTTGTACATAGGTACCCCTAGGTACTACAGATCTTATACTTATACAGAGGTACCCGTAGGTACTACAAAGCTTATACTTGTACAGACGTATCGGTAGGTACTACAGAGCTTATACTTCTTGTACGTAGGTACTCAGAAGATCTGCGTAGTGGTATCGATGTGCTATTACTTTACTCTTATTAGTTATTCAACCTTATCATATAACTGCTTCTGACTACTTCCTTAGACCAAAGCACAAGAAATGAGTAGGACACATCACAATAAGTACTCAAAGGTACGGTACAGTATTGAGGTGTCGTACCACAAAGCAAGAGTGCTGAAGCACTGACAGAGAGTGTCGTCGCACTAATCAGAGAGTATCGAAGTGCTAAATGTGTCGAAGCACTAATCAAAGAGTACCAATGTACTTTTGAAACAAAAGCACAAATAGAGTACCGGGTCGCACTAATCGTAGAGCATCGCTACTCATACGTGCCTGCCCACGCAACAGAGGTGCCGTGTCATTCAATATCCACTTAGGCAAATCTCTATAATTTATACTATGTTTTTAATCCCATGATCATCACACGGGCACATTTAGTTTGCAACGGTTTCGCCGACTGGCGAGGCACGGTCTAATTTTTCTTCCCCTTTACTCTCAAACATGAAACGGACCTTCATACACTTATATGGTCCTCATTAGTCCAATTGACAAGTCCCCTGAGCGATGTGAAAAGACAAAAAACAAAACAAACACCAAAATTTGATGTTATGAAAAGTGCTACACTCAGGTCAGAAGATCGCTACGCCACGGGCGTGAGTTCTTCACCCGCACGGCAGCAATACTCACGCCGGTGTACCCGACCGGCCAAATCCTCCTCTCATGCCGCAGGGACATGCCACGCCTTGGCTGCGTGGGTCTACGGGCTTCGCCGTGGGATCCTACACCGCAGTCATAGGACTCGTAATTTGCCTGTATTCATGATTTCATCCATTTTTCTAGAAAAACAAAAGAATACTCATATACTCTCTAGAAAAACATCTTCCAAGTGTATTCTAACCCAACCAAAACTAAACATAGAGATTAAATAGGGTTTTTCCAAAGTCTAACTCAATTACTTGTAAGTTAGGTTAACTTCCTAACACCCAAACATGTATCCATACATCATAAACCAAGAATCCATACAAAAGTCCTTACTCAAATAATTTAGCATACCTTTCCTCTTCTTCTTTTTCCTCTACTTCTTCTCTTCTCTTCTCTTCTTCTTCACGTTTTTGCTCCCCCAAATGAGAGACCAACTTGGTCTTATCCCTATTTGCTCACATTATCCTTTTATTGCACTTTGGTCCTCAAATTCCCTTCTATTTGCACCACAACTATTGCTATTTCTATAATAGCATATCACCTTCTTATATTATGAATTTTGTGTCATGTTTTGACAAATTCCACTTTTACCCTTGTATCATGTGTAAATTCTGGGTTTCTTAGTTTTCACGTTTTGACTTTTAAATTAGGAAAAATTTAAATTATACCTACAAAATACCCTAAACACGTTGAAAACGACTATGGTATATTTCGGGGTGTTACAATGCATGTGCCAAAATGGAAGAAGGGTAATAAGTTGAATAGAAAATGAAAGAGAATAGAACGATTAAAATGCAAAAAATGATAAATGAGGAAATAATGTGCTAGCCAAACAAGGCCTAGTGAAGGTTTTGAGTTAAGACTAAAAATTGGTCTTTCAATATCATTTCTCATTTGGGCATATCTTCACATTGAGAACTAGGGCACGATTGGGAGAGTGAGAGAGGAGACTAAGTTGGCTTTGTGCTCTCCAAGGATTTGAGTCAAACAAAGAAGAAGGAAGTGAAAAGAAAGAGATTAAAGGTATAAAACTAACCCTGACCCCCTTTAATGTTGTGTTCGAGTCTGATGAAAACCCCAAATCGGAATATAAGTGTTTTAAATGGTTGTACATCAGTTTTGGGGTTGTTATGGGTTAAGTTTCAAAGTGATTTTGGGTTAGGATTGGTTTTGAGGAATTTTTGTATAAAGGAAATGTTGGGGGTTTTAAGGGAGATGCTGCCAAAATTTTCCAAAACCCATGTTTTTGTTTTTGCCATATCTTGGTCATCACTATTCCAAATTGAGTGATTCAATTTTATAGGTAAACTAGACTTCTAGGATCACAAATCTCCTTGAAATAAGTGTATTCAAATTTGGACCCCATTGGACCTAGAAATTCGTCATAGTGAGGCTCTATTTTCGGGCAAATTCTGGTTCAGTTTGGTACAATTATGGTGTTTTGGAACAGTTTTGGTATTTAGGCCATAAGTTGAGTTTCACTCATCCAAATTGAGTGATTCAAATTTATGGGAAAACTATACTTCTAGGAGAACAAATCTCCTTGAAATAAGTATATTCAAATTTCGACTCCATTGGACCCATAAATTCGTCAAAGTGAGGCTCTGTTTTCGGGCAAATTCTGGTTCAGTTTGGTATAGTTTTGGTGTTTTGGAAAAGTTTTGTATTTAGGCCATAAGTTGAGTTTCACTCATCCAAATTGAGTGATTCAAATTTCTAGGTAAACTAGACTTCTAGGAGAATAAAAATTCTTATAATAAGTGTATTCAAATTTGGACCCCATTGGACCCAGAAATTCATCAAAATGAAGCTCTATTTTCGAGCAAATTCTGGTTATGTTTTGAAAATAGAGTAGTCTCGATCGCTTAACATATCTTCAGTTTTGTTGTCTAAATTGATGATTCCACTTTTGAATAAAATAGATTTATAGGGGAAAACAATGATTTGAAGGAAGCAGGTAAAATGTGGCTCATTTATTCCTAGAAAATTTTACTTAGCTGGAAGGTAGAAAACAACCGTAGTCTGAAACCTAAATTAGCCAAACTTAATATTGTTCTAATCAGGATGGATTGGGGTGGGTTGGTGATGAGGAAGTCTGACCCAAGAACGGGATTTCGAGGATAGGAATCGAGGAGTGACAACCTTTTAGGTTTGTTCTCCATACCTCTCTTCTTATTTCAAGTTTTCCGATTGTTGGTTGAAATGATTTTCAAGAAAACTGCATATGTGATTTGTATTAAGCGATTTGGGAAAAGTGATTTCAAATGCATTGCCATAAAAAAAATTGTATGAGCATCAAAATGTATTATTTGGGTATAAATGTATATGCAATATTGTAAATACTAAGACTGGGTTTTAATGCTCTTAATGTTATCCTATATATTCGAGTTAAGGATAGATTAGTATACTATCAGTTGGGCCAAACTAGCAAGATTGAATCGAAATGAAATATAAGAAGATATCAACCGTGAGCTCAGCGGGACAATATCGATAATGTACACACAATGATTTTTAAATAACTAGTCAGTAGCCCAGCAGAACCATACTGTGTTATAAAATGTTTTTTTTATACCGGCCTACAACCCAACGGGACTGTGCCGGTGATTCTGTTATCATATGCACCGAAAGAAATGGTTAAATTCGTTTAAGGGAAAAATTATAAGTAAATGTGTGAAATGCATGATTTGAGTTTCGAATGAAATATTGTATATGAATACAAAGGGCTTAAATGATCAAATTATTGTAAATAAATATGTAAATAAGAACATATATATAATGTATATTGCGTGGACTATTGAAATTGTGCCAAAACATTGTTTCAAAAAAGCTGCATATTTGTGTTTAATTGAAATAAAGATAGAGTTGCAAAGAACAACTAAGCATGAAAATGCTTAGCGCGTTGTTTTTATCATCGCTCAGGTACCGAGTGACTAGGGACAAGAGCAAAGACCATAGAGTTCAGAGTCATCGTCGAATCGTGCGGAGTATAAGTAAACGCTCCGTCTCATGCATACATTTCATCCCGTGACATTATTTGATCATTTTTGTAATGAAACCAACAATGTATAAGTTTTCATGGGAAGAGCATATTTGATTTATTTGTGGAGATGAACTCTGATAATATTTTGTAAATGATAATGTTGAAAGGGCATACATGCCATATTAAATGAAAGTGTTAATTGACAAAACGGTGGGCCCTCTTTAACATAAATGATTATGTGACATTTATTTCTACAGTATTTGAAAATGTATATATGGTAAAACCGGTCCGCATCCCCGAATCCAATTCTGCCTCCAAGCCAAGTCCGGTACGAGGGCGTGACAATATGTGTGTGGCAAATAGGGTTGAAAAGTAAAAAGAGAATCTCAGCATGATTTTGATTGGTTCAATTGAAAAGATAAAAAAGGCCATGTAGTAAAAAACCAAAATGATCATCACATTTTGATTAACATCATTAAATAAATACAAAATATTAGGACTAAAAACCTTCATAAAGTAGGTCTTGACAACCTAGGTATAAGATGCCTCATGATGGATGCTTGAAAAAAATAATAATAATAGTTTTAGATATTCAAGATTTGTTTTAGGAAAAAAAAAATTTCAAGAAAATAATAATAAACAAATATGATACGTTTGAAAAATCTAAAGCTTTATAAATATATTTATTTGAGGATATATATTTTTTGGCAAGTAGATATGTTATTAAAATTTGAGAATTTATTTAGATAAGGAATGTGATTAGGGTAATGGAGGGGCCACATTCGTCTCCAACTAGTACACAGGAAACGGGAGGTAACCCTGGCATAGTTATGGCTCTAATCTAACTATAGGAAGGCGAAGCCGCTTGATGCAACAGCCAGACACAACTACTCAACACAGTTGTCTGACATAGCCACCTGACACACCTTGTTGCCGATAGGTGGGTCCCAAAACAAAAGCTGCTTAACATAGCTGTTGGGTTTTGAAGGTGGTAATAGTTTCCAAAATAGAGGAAACAACAACAAAATTCTCCAAAACCCCCCACCCAAAGACCCCTTGAGACATCAAATTCGGTTCAAGCCAAAAAATGAGGGTGTGAGATTACCTTGTGTAGGTTTCAAAAACCAATCCAATGGTCAAGGCAGCAAAGACCGAAGCGAACCAAGTTTAAGGTTCGCCTATAACAGTATCCACAAGAAGAGTGGAGTCGACAACCTCCAAGGCAACGATTTCGGAAGAAGTCCCGGTGCTAGCCAAGTCTCGATCCGAAGAGGGAAGCCAAAACCCTATCTCACCAAGAGGGGTTGTTCTTGAAGAACAATTCTCTATCTCTCTCGAACACCCTTCATGAGAGGAGTGAGAAAAATGGCTTAGTCTTGTTAGGGTTTTCCATAAAGGTCCTTTCATTGGAAAACTCGTGAAAATTTCTAAAGTGCCCCTCTCATTAAGAGATGATAGGATACACAAATCCCTATGCGTTATGGCATGTTCCCTTATGAGCCTTAAGCGCATGAACAAGCCTTAGCTTGCACTCTCTCTTAGTAAGGGCCTTTGAACCTATGATTCCACTAATCTCGTGACATTTCATTCTCGAAATTTATCTCCCTCATATTTGGTTCATATCCAAATTCCTTTTATATCAACCCCACACTCTTCTAAGTGTGTGATCCATTAGGTTCCCGATTATGTTGGTCACTTGATTCAACCATTAAATCCAGGCAAGTCATGAGCGGTATCTAGCAACACATCATGACCCCCAATCGACCGGAGAGTCAATGGTCTAACTACAAACCCTTCCATAGACAACTACCGTGCAATTCGTCCTTTCACCAATATATACCCCACTCGGTTCAGAGCATGGACAAAGTGTAGCTCCCATTAGACTGGCTACACCATATCTAGCCTAAGTGATATTAGATCTTGTCCTCGAACTCATTACTCATCAATTATGCATTCGAAGACACTCTTCATGGCATTTCCACTCTAACTAGAGATTCTCGAGTAATGATCCCGAAATAGGTCATAGGTATACTCTCCCTCAATTAGGAGTGGCGAATCCTTTGTTGGCTACCCAATTACCTTCGAATACCTCAAGTTGTACCCTATGAGTGACCTTTGGAAGGCAACAAGGAATGAAGTGCATAGAATCAGCATTCAAAATATCCTCGAGCACCTTAAGTCTAAGGATACTTGCACCATTGATATGATGGGACATTCATCTACACTCAATAGATAATCTATATGATTGTCTCATGGAAAGTCTCCGATGAACTTAGCTACTCTTAGCAAGCATTCGCATGTCAACTCTAATCAACCCATAATCACAGTTTATAAGATTCACTACTTGATCCAATCATAGCAGACATGTGCTAGTCCTCTGGCCCAGATAGTACGTCCACTGCTAATCCTATGACTAGGATAATTTAGATACTAGTTGCTAATTGCATGCATGATAGAATCTTATTATCATGATCTCATCATGATTTCTTTCATGCTATGTTATGTATCATGGACTTCATTAATTCAATTAAAGATCTATATCAATTCAACGTGTGGATATCAAATTAATGAAGATGCCTATCATATTAAATAATACAATACGCATACAACTGCTATGGTGTGACGTGTCTCGCACCGTCAGACGACCCGACCCGAGGCCTTCGAACCCACCCGAGACACTAAGGCTCACTCTTTATTTATTATTATTATTTTAATCATTTCAAATAATCCAAATACAATTACTTTTCTAAACACATTTCAAATACTCAATGACAAAAAAATATACATAAATACCACTTTAACATAAAGGGGCCCCATCATTTGATCACAAAACTCTTTTTCATTTGATATGGCATTTCATGCCCACTTGGTCCATTTCCCACCTTTATACAATGCGGCATTATTATCCGTTTTCAATAACCAAATTTTACAAAACAAAATCAGAGTTCAATTTTTATAATAGTGTTTGTACAAAATGAGTCAACTAATTTCATGTATGCATGTGAAAAAGCTTTACTTATCCTCCATGTGACTTCTCGATGATGACTCGATTCACCGCGGTCTACGCCTCATACTCCGTTCAGGCTCGCTACGATGATAAAATAACGCTAAGCATTTTCATGCTTAGTGGTTCTATATAGTTCTCTCTTCCATTTTAATTTAATACAAATCTTGCAATTTTTCTAAACAATGCTTTTTAACCTTTTTCAATGATCAATGCAATACAATACATATATTCATTTCATATACATTCATTTACAGTTTATTGATCATTCCAAATATGCACTTTCATATGCACTAAATAATTCAAAACACAAATCATGCATTTCACAATTTTCTTATCATTTCAATTTGCCCTTAAAAGAATTTAACCTATGCTTTCGGTGCACAGGATAACGGAATCACCGGCATGGTCTCGCTGGGCTGCAGGCCGGTATAAAAATATTTTGTTTTATAACATAGTACGGTACCGTTGGGCTACTGATTGGTTATTAAAAATCAATTTGTGAACACTACTGATACTGTCCCACTGGGCTACGGATCGGAGTGACACATCATTACGTTCATTCGCAATAATACTAATTTGACCCTTATTGGTATACCAATCTATCATCGACTCAAATTTAACGGTGAACATTCTATTAAGGGTGTTCAAATCATTCATAGAAAAATACAGTATAACATGTACATTTATACAAACAATTCGTTTTCAATACTCATGCAATTTTTCATATGCAAATCATTTCACAATCAATTGCCTCAAATCAATTAAAACAAATCAATATGTTTTTTCTTATAAATCATTTCAGAAATTCAAATCATTTTGTAATCATTCAAACACTTTGAATCGGGAGAGAGAGAAGTGGGAACAAATCTCAAAAGATTATCGCCCTCGATTCCCGGGTCCTGAATCTCGACCTCTACTAGCTTTTCTCCCAAGCACTAATCCATCACAAATGACAATCATATATTAGTTGGGTATTCTAAAGTTTCTATTTAGGCCTTATTTCTACCTAACTCCCTTCTGGTACATTGTTCCTTTCATTTTTATTTCCCATTTCCTCATCCTTAGACATTCTTATCATTCTTTTTAGGCATTGATATGCCTCATTTTGACAAATTTTTTGGGTTCAATGGGGTTCAAATTTGGATACACTTATTTCAAGGAGATTTGTTTTCCTAGAAGTCTAGTTTACCCATAAATTTAAATTACTCAATTAGGATGAGTGATGGCCTAAATACCGAAACTGCTCCAAACACCAAAACGGTATCAATACTGAACATAATTGACCCGAAAACAAAGCCTCACTTTGAATAATTTTATGAGTCCAATGAGGTCAAAATTTTGATACACTTATTTCAGGGAGATTTGTTCTTCTATAAGTCTAGTTTACCCAAAAATTGAATTACTTAATTCGTATGAGGGATGGCCAAGTTAAGGCCTAAATACCGAAACTGCTCCAAACACCAAAACTGAATAAGAACTGAACCTGAATTTACCCGAAAATAGAGCCTCACTTTTGACGAATTTCTGGGTCTAAGAGGATCCAAATTTGAATACATGTATTTTAGGGAGATATGTTTTCCTAGAAGTTTAGTTTACCCAGAAATTTGAATCACTTAATTCGGATGAGTGATGACAACATCTCCCCTACAAACCCAACATTTCCTTTATACAAAAATTTCATTTGAGGACCACAACCAATCAAACAACCAAACAACTTAGGAAAGCAACCAACAAAACACTTTTATTCAATTTGTGTTTTCCCCAACCTAAACACAAGAAATGGCAGTGGGTAGGAGATAATGGTTCAAAGCTATGGTTTAGTTTACTTACCTTAAATCTCTTTAAATCTTTTTCTTTCTCTTTTTTATCACCTAAATCCTTGATCCTATAAAGGAAAATCACCAAGTTCCTCTCTTCTTCCTCAACCGTAGAGTGCTCTAGCTCTCCTCTCCCCTATGCCTAAATGTGTTATTATATATCCAAAGACCAAAAATCAGGTATTTTGTCCATTACATATCAAGGCCATAGTTATATTACACACTAATTCATCATTGGTCATTTATTTTTTTCATTTTAAAGCTTTTACTTTACTTTCATTTCATCTCATTTGCATTTGGCACTTACATTACTCTTATATTTATTGAATAATTGTGTCCTCATTTGACATTTTTACCAAATTTATTTGACTTTTGTATAATTTTTGGGTTTTTATCATTTTTCGTTTTTAGTAATTTAAATGCCGAAAAAATACAATTTAATTTATTTTACACCCTGAGCATGTTATAAAATTGTTAGGGTATTTTTAGGGTGTTACAAAGGGCGATTGCCTTTAGAGCACTTCTCTAAAAAACTCCCACTTACTCTAAAACCAATTGTCCTTGTCTCTGATACCTTAGGCAAACATATGTGAATGATACTTTTCTGTGAATGTTTAGCTTGATTGAGATTTGGAGTTATCTCTATCAGATTATTAGATGGCATGTTTCCATAAGATCCATATCTCCAAATAAATCAAGAATATATTCAGTCCTTTCTCAAGTACTGAGATATTCTTACCAACCACCCAACGACTCTCACCGGGTCCAACTCGCTTATGTCATGACTCGCAGCATATGATACGTCGAGTCTAGTGCCATTGCTATAGCGCATATGATTGATCCTGCTGCAATTTCAAGCATATGAGGCCAAACCCATGCTGTCCTCCCATCTATGTCTTTGGACACATGGATTTCGAGAGGGTGATCCTAATTAGACAGTGCAACATCCTCTTCGACTTCCATGCTAAACCTCTTTAGCAACTAAGTTGTGTATGTAGACTGTGAAAGTCCAAAAATCTACTTGATCTATCTCTATAGATCTATATCCCTAATGTTTAGGTTGCTTCTCCAAGGTCTTTCATGGAGAAAAAAAAATCTTGGATAACTAATATATATTAACATATTATAACATTCCAACAATTAATATGTCATCCACATATAATACTAGGAATACAATTGCACTCCCACTAACCTTCTTGTACACATAAGGCTCATTTGTATCTTATGAGAAATCAAACTCTTTGATTGTCTCATTAAATCAGATATTCTAACTTTAGATGCTTGCTTTAATCCATAAATAGATCTCTGAAGTTTGCATACTTTGTTGCCCTTTCTAGGTGTGAAGACCTCCGCTTGTGTCATACACACATCCTTACTTAGGTTTCCTTTGCAAAAGACCATTTTCACATCCATTTGCCACATCTCATAATCATAATGAGTAGTAATGACAAGGAGTATCCCTTTTGGATTTAAGCATAGCTAACAGACTAACAACCTTGTCATAGTCAATTCCTTGTCTTTGACAATAACCCTTAGCTATAAGCTTAGCCTTATAGGTAATCACATTACCTTCCATGTCAGTCTTCTTCTTGAAGATCCACTTGCACCCTATGGGTTTTACCCCTTCAGGTGGTTCAACCAAAGTCCATACGTGCTTGATTCACATGGAATCCATCTTTGACTTCGTGGATTGAAGCCATTTGCAAGACTCTAAAATATTCAGAGATTCATCGTAGGTAGTATGCTCATCGACCTATGTGAGACGTTCCACTTTTCACTAATGAGAAATTCATATTTCTCTGGAACAGTACGTATCCTACTTGTTCTATGATGCGCTTGTGTTTCAGAAGGATTAGCTTATACTTTATCAACATGAATAATAGCCTTAGATTAATTTAGTTGACCTATGCCTGTTTGAGCACTTTGAACTTCACTTAGTTCACCCTTGCTCCTACTGTCTACTCTTAGAAGAAACTATTTCTCCCAGGCATGCTGAAACGAAGCAACTTTTTGTTCCAAGTGTTGTAGAGGCAAATATCAATTGTCTCATAGGATATCCTACAAACAAACACTTATCAGATTTAGCTTCTAGATTGTCTAACAATTTTGCTTCTTATAAGCTGGATAACCCCATACTTTCATGTGAGAAAGATAGGGCTTCTTGTTAGTCCATATCTCATATGAAGTAACCTCGACTGACTTAGATTGGAATTTGTTCAACACTTAAACATTAGTCTCATGTGCATACCTCTAAGGTGACTTGAGTAGATCCGCCTTGCCCATCATAGACCTCACCAAGTCCAATAAGGTTCGGTTTGTCATTTTCACCACACTACTTGGTGCGAGGTGTAAGGTGGAGGCCACTTGGATAAAGTCTCATTATCCTAGAGATAACCTAGAAACTCTTTGCTTAAGTATTCACCACTTGGATCTCATATAAGTGATTTGATACTTCTCCTAAGATTTTTTTCTACTTCATATTTGAATTCTCTAAACTTTTCATAGGATTCATATTTGTATCTCATCGGATACAAATACCCAAATCATGAATGATAATCAATAAAGGCAATGAAGTAGATGAAACCACCTGGCATTAATGGACAAAGGACCACAAACATCATAATGTAATAGGTCTAATGGTTCATAAGCATGTTCACCCTTTCCCATAAAGGGCAACTCGGTCATCTTTTCTTAACAAGCAACATGTATCAAATGATTAACAATCAAATGACCCCAATCTACCACACTTGTGTAACTGAGTCATGCGTCTCTCACTTGCATGGCCAAGGCAACAATGCCATGAGTATAATGATTTCAAATTATCTCCCTTTAGCCTTTTATTGTCATTAAAATTTAAAATTGGATTGGACATACACTACAAGAATTTGATAGTTTACTTAATGAATTTTTATGAGTGTGAAACTCATCTATTTTTAAGTCCATTTTTTCATGTATATTTGAGACTTAAAAGTTCAATTCAATGTAAAATTATGGAATCTTCACCCAGATTGGTGTTTTGCAGAGATTTAATGAAAAGAAGCAAAATCAACAAGAAAAGAAGTAAAAACAATTAAGGCAGGAAGGATGAATGTCGTGACAAATTTCATTATTGTTGTGACAAATTTCATTATTTTCGCGACAAAATTAAGGGCAAGTAACAGAATAAATGTCGCAACAATCAAATCCTATCACGAAAAAACACTTAGAAGAATCCTCAAAAGATAGCTGAAAGAATGTCGCGACATTTCCCAACTTTGTCGAGACACAATTAAGGCAAAAGGCAGAAAAAGTTTGTCATGACATTTCACAACTTTGTCGTGACAAAGAACAAGGAAATGGTGGCAAAACATTGTCACGACATTAAAAAATGTCATGACAAAGGAGTAGATGAATTCTTGAAGAAACATTGAAAGAATGTCGCGACATAGAAATTATTGTCGCAATAAAAACAAAGAAAAGGCAAAGAAAGTTTGTCGTGACATTTTACAACATTGTCACGACAATCATCAAAGAAGAATGTCATGACACATTGTTGCGACAAACTATGACAAAGGCTGAACATGGAGCTACATATATGTAGACATTTACAGCTTTAATCCGCGATAAAAATTTTGGAAAGCAACATCAACAATTATCATGACAAAGCAACGACGCCTTCACAGTAGGATGCTCGATGTCGGTAATCTTCCCTGATTGTCACGATAATGTACGATTGGGCACGCTAAAACCCCGAAAATTGTCTGGAATTTCGACCCAGCATTTATGAGGCCTATAAATAGAAATAGATGGGGCAAGAAAAGATATATATCATCAAGGGCGGCATCTTCAAAGGAGAACATGGAGAGAGACTGAGTTTTTGTACATATTTTTATTTTATTTTTTATTTTTATTTTTCATTTTCATCTTTGAGGATTAGAATAGTTTATCTGAGTTGTAACATTGAGCTAGGATCTTCGTATATCAAGCTTCATTTATGTCTAAACTTAAGTGGAGACTGAAATTATTTCTAGAAACCATTTTATTTAGTTTTGATTGCAGTTTAAATGAATTTGTTTGATCAACTAGTCATTGTTACTTGGATCCAGTTATGGAGGGCTAAGCTCCCTTTGGGACGGATTGGTGTTTGGTTATCATTTTGTAGTATTTAAAATGAATGTTGTGGATTGAATATTAAGTTGATCTAATTCGTACTATTCTTTACAAAGAACTGTTCTAAGTATCAGTAGAGGATACCCAAAAAGGAGTTGTATCTATGCTCTGATTTCTAAGACTTCTCTAAGTGACACAGAGAAGTGAGTTCCTAAGAGCAAAGAGCATGAGCCTTAGGGGTATGCTAGATTGATATGTTTAGAAGTAATGAACTCTAAGTATAACTTGATAAATCATAGGTGATGTTCTAACCTCTAACTTCAAGGTTCCCTTATGGGTGACAGCAGAGGTGTGTTCCTGAAGAATAAGGACCATTTGTTGATTTGTTAGTTTAATATTTAGAGGTTTCATCTCAGTTTGGTACAATGTCTATGGGGGCAAGCTGACTTCAGTCCTTAGAAATGGTTGAGAAGTACTGGTTTAGGAAAATAAACCAAATCTTAGAAGGAGGATCAAATCCTAAACGTAGCTGTTTAGACCCATTGACCTAGTTTAGGAATATGGTGTTCTAAATAGTGAAATATATAGTGTCATGAGGTATTCCAAGGCTATACTACTATGCACTTGGACAAATCTAGAATTCAAGCTCCTGACCACACTGTCTTTGAACAATATGAAAATTGATGATCAAAACACTGATCCCATTCCCAGTGTTATTAAATATCAATGAAACCTCAAATCCATTTAGATTTGAATATCTTTTTCATTTAAGAAACGGTGAAAAAAAGACTTTTATTTTAGTTATGATAGTTAGTGACAATTCATTTAATCTGGGGTTCAAATAGTGATGAACTTGAGTAGCAGGGGTACTTGATCTGTAAATTTTCTCATCGATCCCTATGGGAATGATACTAGGACTTATAATACACTTTATTACTTGTTGATCTATGCATTTGCAGTGATTTAGACCAATTTGAATTTTAAACATATTATTATAGACAAACATTAGAAAACAGCTTTAACAATACAAGAAGTTTTTGGCATTGTAGCTGGGGATTCTAAACAAGTCTTTAGTGGCAATGTTCCAACAACAATTTGGTCTATGCAGAAATCAGTCAATCAAGTTTTTGGCGCCATTTCCGGGGATTGAAATAGAAGTTTATAGATCAATATTCTAACCAAAATGGAAATTTCTAATTTGGACTTTTTTATTTTTTTTACCAAAAAATTTTAGAAAAATTCAAAAAATAGTTATAACTGAAGATAATGGATTTAGTTGCATGTCTTTCTATTATGCTAACCAAGTTATAATCAACTCTATCTAGTAATCTCACTTTGATTTCAGTATGCTATACCTTCAGGTACCTATTACATACATAGGAGGCCTGAAGCTGAATTACTACCTCTAGACACTGAAATAGAAAGGACACTTGGGAATTTGAAGAAGGTGAGAGCAGCTGAAGCAGAAACCATGGCAAAAAAAAAAAAAGAAGGTAACCAAAACATTCCTATTGTAGCCATCGATAGACCTCAACAAAGACAGAGAACTGTGGAAGATTTTAGAGGCTAGTCATAAGGGAAGAGTACTTAATAGTAAGGCAACCACCAATGGAGGCAAACAATTTTGAACTTAAGCCTACCTTGATCACTATGATGCAGAAACACCAGTTTACTGGGCACCTAAGTGAGGATCCAATTGAACATCTGGGTAGAATGGCTAACACTGTGAAGCAGAATGGAGTAAATCCCTATGTGATCAAGCTGCAACTATTTCCTTTTTCCTTAAGGGATGTAGCAGCGAGCTAGTTTGAGTCCTTACCTTATGGCTAAGTGAGCAATTGGGAAGAGCTTATGGAGGCCTACTTGAGTAGATTTTTCCCTCCTACTCTCACTTCTGAGATGAGAGGAGAAAAAAAAATAATCCTTATACAATGGTTGGGAGAGATACAAACAGTTGTTGAGGAGATGTCCAATGCATGGTATTGAGCAGATTACTCAGATGGATATCTTCTACCATGCCATGAACTACACTTGTAAATGAACAGTGGATGCATTCAGATTAAAAAGTTCTAAAAAAGCTACTCAACTGATTGAAGAGCTAGCCAAAAGCAATTATAGATCTCCATGAAGCTTAGGGAGGCAATATGGCTAGAACATGAGGTGTCATGGGGCCCGAACAAAATAGCGACCATTGAGGCCAAGAAATTTTGGATGTTATCATGAACATAATGAACCAGCAAGAAAGAAGGAGTCATTCATTCAATGAAGTGGGAACTGTGGAAGGTGTTGAGCAGAAATGTGTTGCTGATCAAGGGCTTGCTCATGAAGGTCCCTACCAAGTGGAGGAAGTTCAATACTTAAATGCTAATAGAAGTTATAACTTCAAGCCCAACAATAACCTCCTAACCCATTATACACCTACCTTAAGGAACCATGAGAACTTATCTTATGGATGTGGAATGCAGCAAGGTCCAAGACCAGCTCAGAATTTTCAAAACTATGCTCCACCTGGTTTCTAAGGACAACAACAAGGTATTCATAGAGCAGAGAATCAAGGACAAAGGAGATCCTAGTCCTTTGAAGATCAAATGCTGAATTTTATGTCCGGGAACAAGAGAATATTGAACCTATGAGCAAGAATTTTACCAAACTTGCGATTAGTTCCAAGCAAACACAAGCTTGTGTTTGAGGCTAATAAATATAACGGAAGAATTTGGAGACTCAAGTAGGGTAGTTGGCCCTCACCATGTAGAACCATTCTAGGTATGCTTTCCTTAGTGATACAAAGAAAAACCCAAAGGACTGCATGACTAACACATTGAGGAGTGGAAAAGTGTTGCAAAGCATAAATAAAGTTAAGAAAAAGCGGTCGGAGGATGAAAATGAAAGTAGAAATCAGAGCTCAACAAGCAGTGGAAATAGGCAAAGCATAAATGAGCTATTAGATGAGAGCCAACTGAAAGAGCAAAGTGATGTGGCAACAAATGAGACAATGCAGAAAAATGAGGAAGTGAGAACTTATCAACCTCATATCCCATTCCCTCAAAGACTAAATTAGTCAAAGTTGGACAGTCAGTATGCAAAGGTTTGGAATGTGTTCAAAAAGTTAGAGATCAACATTCCTTTTGCTGAGGCATTAGCTTAAATGCAACATTATGCAAAGTTCATGAAAGACATTAGTAGCAAGAACAGGAAGTTGGATGCAGAAGGGGTGGGGAGTCTATCTACAAACTATAGTGCCATTATCCATAAGAATCTACCACATAAAAGCGAGGCCAGACGGTTTACTATACCTGCTGAGTGGAATCATGAATTTGGAAGCGCGTAATGATTACGGAACTAGCATAAATCTCAGCGCTGTGTTAGTCAAAGGCTAAGTTTGGGGCGCTAACTCTCACTCACAGTCTGCAAGGTGCAGACATATCGGTGACTGGCAGAGGCATCACGGAAGATGTGCTGGTCGAGGAGGAAGTTCATTTTCGATGGACTTTGTGGTGATTAACATTGAGAAAACAAGCAATTCCACTTTTCTTAGTAGACCATTCCTGAATCTTTGATGCGGCTACGATAGATGTAAAGAAAAGGAGAACTCACTCACAATAGTTGGCATAGAGAAAGTCACTTGACCTTAATCAAAGTTTGAAGCAACATGATGTTGAACAAGCTAAATGTATTAGAATTAATAGTGTAATTCCTGTTTGTAAAGAGAAGAATGATGATTTAATGAATGAGAACTCATTTGATGACTACATCTTCAATTCACTCTATAATGATGATCTTGAAAAGGAATAGCTGATAGCAAAAGCTGAATTAACTGGAGCAATGTTGAGTTTGAGTGAAGAAAAGATTGGTGATTTGATGAGTTGTGGAGTGAAAATGCTGGAGGAAGAAAAAAGCTTGAGGGGCTTTTACTAAAAGAGTTGCCTAAACACCTTAAGTATGTATTTTTAGGTGAAGAAAAGTCCAAGCCAATGATTATAGCGGTAGTTTGACCTCTGAGCGAAGGTGGTGGAGATTTTGAGAAGCACAAAGTCATAGCTTGAGTCGATTATAAGACTTAAAAGTTAGCCCCGTCCAATCTTTATACACAAAATCATATGGAGGGGAGAATCTGAGGACTTACATAGAACACTAAAGGAGGCTAAATCTAATTATGAAAGAAGTAGTGAAGAAAGAGGTCCTCAAATGGCTAAATGCAAGCTTTATATATAATATCAGACAAGCCTTGGGTGAGCCCAATGCATGTGGTTCCCAAGAAGAGCGGATTCACAATTATCGGAGATGAGAAGAATGAGCTGATTCCTACAAGAATTGTGACTAGATAGAGAGTCTGCATAGACTATAGGAAGCTGAACACTGCCACAAGGAAGGATCACTATCCTTTGTCATTCGTTGATAAGATGCTGGATAGATTGGTAGAGGATCCTCACTAGTATTTCGTAGATGGCTATTCAGGGTACAATCAAATAGCCATAGCACCTGAAGACTAAGAAAATACCACTTTCACATGCCCATGGAACCTTTGCTTTTAGAAGGATTCCATTTGGACTATGTAATGCTCCTGCAACTTTTTAAAGATGTATGATGTCCATCTTCTCCGATTTAGTAGAGGAGGCTATGGAAATTTTTATGAATGGTTTCTTTGTATATGGGTCAAGCTTTGAGAGCTACTTGGAGAATTTGGGAACTATACTTCAGAGGTGAAAGGGAAAGAACCTAGCTCTAAACTGGGAGAAATGTCATTTTATGGTAACTAAAGGTATAGTCTTAGGGCATAAAATCTCTTCAGTAGGCTTGGAAGTAAACTAAGCTAAGATTTCTTTTATTAAAATTCTAATGCCACCAACTACAATGAAGGGAATCAGAAGTTTTCTGGGCATGCAAGATTTTATAGAAGATTTAGAAAGGGTTTCTCCAAGATAGCAAGACCACTATGTAGATTGCTAGAGAAGGATGCAAAGTGAGTTTGATAAAGCTTGCCAATCTGCATTTGAAGAGATCAAGGCTAAATTGATCCCATAGCCCGATTATGCGACACGGTTGGAAGAGTTTGAAATCATATGTGATGCCGGTGACTATGCTATAGGAGGCTTGTGTTAGGCCCAAAAGAATAAAAAGAAGAAACTATTTCGAGAGGCATTGTATGCTAGCAAAACTTTCAATGAAGCTCAGAAAATTATTCCAACAACGAGAAGAAATCTTTGTGATAGTGCCTTATGAGAAGTTCAAGCCATACATATTGGGGTCTCATGTCATCATACACACCGATCATGCAACAATTAAGTACTTAATGGCAAAGAAAGATGCCAAACCAAGGCTAATCAGATGGGTCTTGTTGTTGTAAGAATTTGACTTAGAGATTAAGGATAAGAAGGGCAGTGATAATGTGATAGCTGATCACTTATCCTATTTTAGAAAATCTTACTGAAGAAGAAAAAGGAAATTAAATTGAAGAGAATTTTCCATATGAACAGCTATTTCAAGTAACAGTTCAAGTACCTTGGTATGTTGATATTGCGAATTATTTGGCTTGTGGAATTATGCCACCAAGACTAACCTATCACAGAAGAGGAAGTTAAATACATATGCCATATTTTATTGATGGGATGATCTAGTGTTGTTTAGAAAAGGGGCAGATTAGATTATCAAGAGATGTGTACCTAAGGCTAAGTAGACTGAATTTTTGGACAAATGTCATGCATTACCATACGGAGGTCGCTTTGCCGGAGATAGAACAACCCATAAGATTCTTCGATCAAGATTCTCTTGTGACATTATTCAAAGATAGTTACGAGATGGGTGAAGCCTTTATGACGGATGTCGGGGAGAATGACGACATAAATGAAGAAATGAGATGCCTCTGTGAGAATCCACAGTGACAAATATTTTATGTATGGGGCATAGACTTCATGGGACCTTTCCCACCTTCATTTGGAAATCTATATTCTCCTAACTATAGATTATGTATCCAAATGGGTGAAGCCATTGCTTGTCTCAAAATGATGCCAACACAGTTGTGGGGTTTGTTCAAAGAAACATAATAGATATGGAGCCCTAAGGACCATAATCAGTGATGAGGGAATCCATTTTGCTAACAAATTGTTTGCAAAAATCTTGAGCATATATGGATTAAGACATGCGATGGGTTTGGTTTATCACCCTCAATCAAATAGGCAAGCTGAGATATCCAATAGAGAGATAAAGAATATACTAGAGAAAACAATGAATACAAGCAAAAGAGACTGGTCAGTAAAGCTAGATGATGCATTGTGGGCCTACATGACTGCTTATAAGTCTCCTATTAGAATATCTTCATATAGAATATCTCCATTAAGAAGCTGAATCTGGATTGCCAAGATACTAAGGGAAAGAGATTACTTCAGTTGAATGAACTAGAAGAACTGAAAATGGAAGCCTTTGACAATGCCAAAATCTACAAGGATAAAACAAAGAGATGGCATGATCAGAGAATTCTGAGAAAAGAGTTCAAGGTAGAAGAGCTAGTCCTATTATAAAACTCAAGGCTCATGCTTTTTATAGGAAAGCTTAAATCAAGGTGGAGTGGTCCTTACACAGTCATTGCAGTCACACCTTTTGGAGCAATTACTTTGAAGACAGAGTTTGGAAAAGAGTTTAAAGTGAATGGATAAAGACTGAAACATTCTATTGGAGGAATTCTGAACGAAGATCGGTCTTATATTGAAAATTCTAAAGAAATTTGATAAGAATAGTGCATATTGTAGTAATGTCTAGCTAAAGACATAAAAATGAGCACCTTCTTAGGAGGCAACCCAAGTAATTTTTATTTTCCTTTGATAGTTTACTCTTAATTAATTTGGTGTGTTTTAATTTTTGTTTTCATTTGATTTCTCTTTGTTTTAGTGAGAAAGTGAAGATATTAAGTTGAAGTTATTGTATATGAGCAGCTTTGATCTGTCCCGGTGAACTAAATTTCGATTTTTATTAGAAATATCTTCGAAAAATACATTGTCGGCCAGGCCACGAAAAGATATTGTAGCCGATAATACATTGGGGAAAAAATAGGAGAAATATCGAAAATTTCCAACATTTAGACGAAAAATCGTCAAATCGAAACTTTGAGCAACCTGGCCGTTAGTGTCGATTTAAAATCATCAAAAAAGCGGTAGTGCATCTGGACCATGATTTTGTCACGGTTGATCGAAGCGATGCAGATTTTGTCCGCCATTTTAAATGCATCCAACGACTATATTTTTATCCAACGGTTGATTTTAAATCTGAAACTTGATCTAACAATCCAAAATGATTTCTAATGGATATATGATGATCCAACGGTCAAACTTGAACCAAAATCAAATCCAACGGTTAGAAATAAATCACAACGGTTTTTTGACAATCCAAAGACTATTTTGACTCCAAACAAATTCTATAAATAACCCTAAAATCATACAATTTCATTACAAACTCATCCATCCACATCTAAGCTCCATTTGACTCTCAAATTATTTTTTCTGTATTCTATAACCTAATATTTTGAAGATCTTTGTGAATTAAGGTATGTTTCTTTGTGAAATAATTTTGTTTTTATGCATATTTTATTTTTAATGTATCTTAATTTTATTTTGGTGTTGAAACGTTTATAATAAATATTTTATGCTATAGTTTTATTTTAGTTTAATTTGATAATAATAAATTAAGTTAGATATAATATTTGAAACTTAGATACATCCCCTCTTTTAGTAACGATTATAATTATGTAATGTTAGAAATTTAGATCTTCTTAGATATCTTAATAATATTATTTTAGTTCATAATATTATGAACTAATATAATTTTTAGTTAATTAATTATATTAGTTATTTAGTTAATAGTAAGTTACATTTGAAACATATTTATATTATAATCTTATTTTAGTAATTTGAAACATATCACTTACATTAAATTTAGTTATATAATGTTTGAAACTTAGATTATAATTAAATGTTAGAAATTTTAGATCTTCTTACTTAGATATCTTAATAATATTATTTTAGTTCATAATATTACTAACTAATATAATTTTAGTTAATGGTCGTAGTCGATCGATCGGATTATGAATTCCTCTAGTCTGACCTTAGCCAGGGGTTTGAAGTTTGCCATGTAGTCATTTTTAAGGTAGCATTTAGATACAAATACTTTCTTATCTTGAGGTGCAGAGCCAGACCTCCTCGTGCCTTTAGAGTGGCAACAAACGGACATGCTTACATTTGCGGTTCTAACTTCAGTCTTTCCTTCCAGTTATGTCATAGTACCCACCCCATATACGGATGTAGCGTAGGCGGGTTTCACGACCACTCCATCATCTAGATTGTGTGTTGGATAGACTTAGAACTACATTCAAAATGTAGACTGCGGTTTGTAGCGCATATCCCATGTGTGTAGTGGCAATGAGGGTAGCTCCACCATAGACTAACCATGTCAAGCATTGTTCGATTTCTTCTTCTGCCACGCCGTTACGGCAGGCGTTCAGGTCTTTGTGAATTTGGAATACAATGCCATGCTCAATTAGTGATCCTTGAACTCTGTATCAAGTATTCACCTCCTCGATCAGTCGAAGGCCACACTTGATAATGGTTACTGGGCGCTCTTTGACCTGCTTTAGGAATTCTTGCTAGAAAACTTTCCAAAAGTTTGGATTTCCTTTGCATTAGGTAAACATACTCGTACCTAGAATGATCGTCGATGAAGTGATGTTCGTATTAACCGCCCCTAACCCGGACATTGGTCGCGAGGACATCTAAATGTACAAGTTCAGTGAATTTCCTTTGCCTAAAGCCCTTTCTTGAGAAAGATCTCATAGTCCATTTGCCTTCAGACCCAGATTCACAAGTGGAAGATTGCAAACTTTAGCTCTTTTAAAGGACCATCCTTTACCGGTCTGTTAATCTATCAGGCTTATATGTCCCTAACCTTAAGGTGCCGCCAGTGTGTCATCATTATCAGAATCTTTTGCTTCTTAGGCTTAGGATGTTTCTACTCTAAATAGTTCGGTGTTAAGGAGCGTTAGTTGTTTGGCCTTAAAATCTAAAGCCCATTTTGTTATTGCATGACAAATGTTTAAACCATTTTTGGAAATAACAATCTAATTATTGTCAAATAAGCAGTAAGCGATTGTTCATGCGACTTAGGCGAAAATCAAATTTCTCCTGAATCGGGAATACAATAAACATTGTTCAAAATAGAAATTTATTCCTAATTCTAAATGGCGACGACTCCCACTGTAATTCTTAGGCACGTCATTACCATTTAAACTACCATCGAGCCTCCCCATCGTGACTCTGGAAGAACTAAGCATCTGGAAGAACAAATATGGTTAGTGGACCCTGAATCAATTATCCAGGATTGACTATCAACTTCTACTAAATTGGCTTTTAAAACCAACAAATCAAATTTACCTTTCTTTTTGTATGATTCGAAGATACTTATTCTGAGTTTCTCTTCCCGTGCCATCGACTCCACATTGAAACAATTTTCCTTTGGGTTTCTTTTCTTTAGACCACTGCTTCTTATGTTGCTTTGGACGGCCTGCTTCTTCTTCGGTCTTCCTGCAGAGGCACCCTTATAGTTCTTCCTCTTCTTCTTATTATTAGAAGAGGATGAATAACAGTTTATTGACATTTGCTTGACCTTTTTAGTCTTAATCTTGAGATGGCCTCGAAGGTTTGCAATTCATTCGGCTTGGTGGGGTTACATTATAGTCCGGCTTGTTCGCCTTTATAGTTCTTTGGTAGATTGAAGGAAATCAGGAGTGAGTGAATCCAGTATTATAATCACTTGGGTGCGCTCATCTATTATGGCCTCGTGCAGCTTTGCCTCATTTATATAATTAGCCATGTTCAGAACATGGTCACGAACAGGAGTACCTTTACTCATCTTCGCGTTCATGTACTTTCTAGTAGCTTCATGGCCAGCATTTGTTCGGATTATTTCGAACATGTTTTGGAGGGAATCCATAATCTCGATGGCGGTTCCATCCTTTCATGTTTTAGCCTAAGCCGCGTCGACATCTTTGGCTAGCATATAAGCTTAGGGCTTTGTTGTTAGCAGATCGGCGTTCATATGGTTCTCTCATTACACTCTGACGGCATTGGGTACATGGGTTAACGAGGACATTCCCTCGGTGAGAACAAATCTATTGTTCTCGCCGGACCAGCACGATATTGGCATTACTTTTCACTTTACCAATTATCGTAGGTTAAGTTCATTAAGCTAGTAAAGCAATTATAGGGTTTGAGCGGACATTATTCTTGAAATTAATTAAATAAACGTAATTGTACATGTGCTTGAAGAAACATCAAATATATTTTTTGAATAGTAAAGCGTGATGCATGAATGCATAGAAATTAAAACACATAAAACAAAAATACTAATCCAAGGTAGAGTTAACCTACAATTAATATCTGCCCAGGTAGGAGTAGGTCATCTTAATTATAAATTAAATTTGAGACTATCTCGAATTAATAAATGAGACTTCAAAAATATCTCATATTTTCCCTCATTTTATTAACTACCTTTATTCGGTCAAGATACAGTGCTTAGTTTAATTGTATCTTCTTAGAATGTGACCCATCGTTTTTGAGGTTCTAACAACAGCAAAGATTCTGCGTAGGTAGGTGGGTCAATCTTGGAATACATCATCCAAACACTGCTCCCTTGAAAGGAAGTACAACGATGATGTGCCAGTGGACACCCTCGTAGGGAGGACGTAATCAAAGGCGTCACTGGAAACCACTACCTAAGAGCCTCACTGGTGTTGGGATTGCTTGATGGGCCAAGTAGGGCACATTGTCACATGCTCTTCTCCCACTCAACCACACCAAACTTATGTGTTTCTAGTTATATAAAACATCATATGTTTTATAATCCTAACAAATTATTATATCATATAATTAGCACGCTAGGTGATAGAATCTAATTCTATTAAATTAAATAGGCGTATAGAGTTCAAATCTAATTGGGCTGGGTTTATTAGTTAAAACTAATGCGATCTAATTGGGCCTAACCGGTTTAAACCCTAGCTCTATAGTGAAAAGGAGCCTAATTAACTAACTTTAAGTCTGAGCTTATTTGGGCCTATTGTTTATTTACCATCTTTTAACAAAATCAATCATTTTATTAAAATTGAATAATCTAGGTTAAGCAGGGCCTAACTATTAACCCTTGTGAGCCCAATTAATATTAAATTGGAAATTGCAAGTTTAACTATTAAACTATATCCATTATTTAATTTATTATTCAGCGTGAATAAACAAACATTCCTAATAGAACATGTTTCTAAAGGATGGTATGCATGATACAATATGGTGGGCATTCATGTATGACATGTTATATGCATGGGCATGTTATTAATTGCATCTCATACATTTGATAACATAAAGTAAATAAATAAATACTTGGGCGGAGTGTTTTGGGTATTTCTAATAATTACAACCTTTGGAAAAAAAAGGAATGGGAAAAAAAATATTTAAATTACATAATGGGCTTCTTACTGATTACATAATTCCCAAAGTTTGCTCCATCTTCATGTCAGGCTTGTTTGTGTAATTTAGGTCCCACCAATAATACAAAAAAAAAAAAATTACAAAATCCTATGCCATTAATGAAACACACAAGATCTAGGGAAAATAGAAAACCCTAACCCAAAAACACCATATAATTAAACGACCCTCATCCATCCATACACAAGCCTAAATAATCACATTAAAATTATACGAAATGCCTCTCATGCATGAATCGAAAACAATTTTCTTAAACACGATAAAAAATAAATAAATAAAATATATATATATATATATATATATATATATATATATATATATATGCATTTACACACATGGACCGCTACGATACCAATTAATTGAAATAAAATCAAACCTTGAGCGGAATTAGGTTTTAAAATTTTCGGGAAAATCTTATTTTAGGGAACCCATCTGAAACACATATTAATATCAAAGGTGAAGATCAGAGATCTATACACTATTCTTTGTTATAGGAGATTTGTTGGCCGAGTAGAGGTTGAAACAACTCCCACTGCGCGAGGTCTTGGTCGCCCTCCTTTCTTGAGGTGTGTGGGCACCAGCGATTCGGATCAAACGATACACTCCTAGGTTTTCTGCCTAGATCTACTGCGTACTCGACACATGAGGCAAGGGATCTCTAAGGGGAAGAGACTCTCTAGGAAACTAGGGTTTGGAAAAAAAGCTTATTTTTTCCTTTTTCTTTTGGTTTCTCTTCTCTCAAAGACGACCACACCGGAAATATACCTCTGCTCGGGTTTTTATAGACGTTTCAAATCCTTATCAGATAAGGAAACGAATTAATTATATTTAATATTCTTAAATTCAAATCCTTATTAGATAAGGAAGCAGATAATAATATTTAATTCTTAAATTGAAATCCTTATCGAGATAAGAAATAAAATTAATAATATTTAAATTTAATTCAAATCATATCAGATAAGAAGCGAATTAATTATATAATAGCAATTCAAATATTATTACCCTTCTGATTATTTCCTTATTATTGAAATGAAACGAATTAAATTGAATTTAAATATGACTAATTGTTATTTTAATTTAAAATAATCTCATGATTTTAAATTACTCTGAGAGAGTGCAATTTATTCCAAATCATGAATCGTTCATTGTAGTAATATAGGAGGGTGGAATTGGGACCCATGGACTATAATTTCCAAGCTCCGATAAATTCAATAATTAATTAAACTCTTTAATCAATTATTTTAATTTATTAATTTAGTTATTCCTGCCCAAAACTTGAAATTGAACTCTTGCCCTTACGATATCGATTTGCACTGAAAATTTAGAGTGTCCATTGATTTAATCATTACATGCAGTTACATCCTCCAGAAGTGGTTCATAACTAGAGTCGGGTGAAATTACCGTTTTGCCCCTCTAATTATATCTTGATCCTTAAGTTCCATTAATTCACTAGTGAACAGTTAATTTATAAACCTGTTATAAATTAGAGCACTCAAGCGAGTTCAGGAACCAACACTTAAGGAATATTTGTCCGACTTCCATAGGAAGAGGTTAGTTCCATGTCCTGATTCACATTCCCGACTACATACATCAATGGGCCTCAAGACACAAGTATTGGGCCCATTTCATAACAGGCTTTAACCCGTGACTCAAAGGCCTAGTTGACATAAGCAGAGTCTATGACTACTCGGGGATTAGAGCGTCGCATATGATCATCTAAGCGTTGTTTGGTGTTGAGACAAACGGTAATTAAAAGAATTCGGCTAACGCCTTGGTCCTATCCTATATAATCTTATTATATATGGAGCCTCCACTTTAATGTCGCCACATTAGTGACCCGGATTAAAATTAAGCTTCATTCTCAATGATAGCCTTTGCCGTAATATTTAATTTGAAGATCCCAGGCTTCAATTAATTTTATTACGAGACAATATGATTTATAATCCATAACCTCGATCCTCTAGGTGTATAAGCTGTTATACTGCTTTGGGGTTATGGTTACATTAATAAATGGGATTTTTACGGCGTTTATTCATACATTATGCACAAAATAGCTAAATGTAATAAATACGACACTTTTATTAATTTCATAAAACATGAGTATAAATTCATGCTTTACAGGGCACTATCCCTAACATGAGGGACATAAAAATGGAACAATTTGCAATTATTATGGTTAAGCATAAAAAGTGGTGGAATTACTCACTTAAAGTTTCACCTATCACATATGGATCCCCATTCAAATACAAAGAAGTGTCTAAATGTGCCGACGGAAGTAAAACAAGAAATGAAGCAACTTTTAGAACAAAAAAGTAAAACAAAAGCAAAAAAAGGACGTTGATATGCAAGAAATTCGAGCTGAATTACGAGGCACAATGGGAGGAAAACATCACACTCTCATTGATGATGATGATGAGGAGGAGGATAATGAGGATGTGTATATGTATCCGGCTTCCATGCACCCCAATGAGCGAGATGAATATCGAGAATCAGTACGTGCATCAAAAGCTAGTGAATGAAGCAGGAAACGGGTTGCGGGATTTATGAAGAGCAAAAGAAAAATAGAGTGAAATCTTTATACCTAATTCATTTTTTCACATAATTATGTATAAAATAATGTGATTTGATTTTATTTTGCATAATTACGATAAGCGAGTCTTCCATGACAGTGATTCATCAAGGCGTATCTGACGATCCTGAGAAGTGTTCGACATACAAATCCATCACCTTGAATTACCATCATTGTACAAGTCTTGGTACCAAAAAAAAAGCCTAAAAAATATGTTTCAAAGGTGGTTCAATCAAAGGAAACAATGGGACGATTGATTAGCAAGTTCTTCATATATGAAAGTGTTCCCACCTCGAGAAGTGGACTCACACCATTTAAGAGCATGATTTTTGGTGCAACCCAGCGAGGTTTGTCCCCAATTGTATAATATGTTTTAATAGTAAGAATTATTATCTTAAATTATGATTGCAAATTTGCAACCACTAGCAACTTTCCTTTAATTATGTATGTAGGGATGGGCATCGAACCACCATCCATATGAAATAAAAAAGCGAAGTACTTGGATGGAGTATAAAGACATGGGAAGCTTATGTCGACATACAAAGAGAGAAATGGGATACATATGGATGCCTGATTATATGCGATGGATGGGCCAAGGCCAGCAAATTGAGCATAATTAATTTCATGGTATATTCAAAAGGAAGCATAATTTTCCTTAAATTTGTTGATGCGTCAGATAAGATTAAAGACAACAAATACATATATGGTTTGTTGAAGAACGTTATCAAGGAAGTTGGAGAAGCAAATATGGTGCAAATTGTAATAGATAGTGGATCAGCAAATGTGAAAGCGGAAAAGTTGTTGATGAAGAAATCTGATACGTATTGGACTCCATGTACGGCGCGCGCATTGATTTAATGTTTGAGAGCATTGGTAAAGGGATAGTGTTGCTAAGTTGATGATTTGAATGGTAAAGATAACTTGACTTCATTTATAATGGTTGGTTGCTTTAAAATGTGGCCAGTCATGGTGGAAATATCGTGCGTCACGGAGCAGCAGATATGTAACAAACTATATTACCCTTGACGAGTCTTCAAAAGAAGGTTGGTTGGAAAATTTTATTAGTAATGAATGGGCATCTCACAAGCTTAGCCGGATAGAAGTTGGACATGAGGTTGAAAGGCTCATGTTTGATCATGAATATTTGGAGAAGGTGGAGAAGCTAGTGTCCTTCTATGAGGCATTACTGATGCTTGACCAATTGATTGGGAGAGTATCGACCATGCCATTTGTCTACGAGTTGATTCGGTTGATGAAGCCGGAAATTTAGATCAAAAACTCAAAGCTAAAGAGTGGGTGAAAGAATGTCGTCATGGATCGTTTGGGATAAACCAGCAAGCATCCTCTTTACATGCGTGGTGGCTTAATTAATATCCTCACCCAGATATTCACATTTAGCAATATTATGTTTATATTATTATCACATACTAATTCTCAATAACTATTGTAGCATACTATCTAAATCCAAAATTTCAATATAGACCTAGAGTTGGTTGTAACCCTAAGCTACTTCAAGCTATTCATGACGTTTTTTCTAAATTAGATCCTAATGCTGAAGGCCTTTGTAATTTTGGAAGTGAGGTAAATTAATGAGTTTCTTATTCTAATTAAATGATTCAATTTATTCAATTGATTTTTATTTTAGATTTTGACATTTTGGTCCACGAAGCTTATACTGTCGTGATGCAAAAAAAGGGATTTTTGTGATCGAGGCGTAAGTAATAGCATCAAGATAAAAAATGGTTCCTGACGAGTGTTAATTCGCATTATAAGTAAATTTTATATCTATTTTATTATTATATATTGAATATAAGTAATTTTATTACTTGGTGAATGGTGGTTTTTGTGCTTGGAAATCCACGCAAACCGACATTAAGAATTTGGCCCTGAAGGTTCTTTCCTAAACCGCATCATCTTATTGTGCCCAAGAAAAAATTGGAGCCACATTTCTCTAATTCATACCAAACAAAAGAAATCGACTTCCCTTGCAAAGGCTCGACAGATTGTTTTTTTTTGTTATTACAACATGAAGAACTAAAGATCTCGATATGGAGGCAAAGGCCAGATAAAGTTCAGAAAATAATTTTCTCGTGAATGACTTGAAATTTCATTGCGAGTTTTGGTTCAATGAGTTACACCGCATCCCCATTTAGATGATGAAGATGGAAATCCTGATCCATGAATTTATTGCTGTATTGAGCGGGTGTTAATCTTGAAGCGGGTTTTATGCGAAGGATTCATAGTGAAGTTTTAGTCAAGACCTGAGGGTTCATTTCAGCCAGCTATTGCCTGACCACCTCATGATTCAAGTATTTGAACATAGTAGTAGACTAAGTTTTGCTGGTACTTCTACTACAAGTTATGATGGCTCAAGAGGAGAAGGGACCAATGATGGTAGTGATAGTGGGGATATTGCATATCCACAACAAAGTCAATATCCATTGAGCTCATTCACTAGTGAAGATGATTTCACACTTGCTACACAAGACGAAGACCACGGGTCTAGAAGATCCAGTCTAGGTATTAGAGCCATTGGAAAGCCATATAGAGGAAGACAACAAAGGATGACACCATACAATGAGGATTCGTTTTCGGTCAGTTTGGAGTCCATGAGTATTGGGACTCGTTGGATGATTGTGAATGGGGGCGCTCTGTTTCCTCCTTGCTCCTGATGAGTTATGGTCAGCCCTTGTTCCTTTAGGACCCTCTTGGTGAAGAATATGGAATGATTAACTATCATCATGATCCCTGAATGCCATTCAAATTCCATATCAAATGCAACGGGTTTCAAAGAAAGCGAGGCATGGTGAACCAGGAGTTTCCTATCCGCAGAGGTTGTGGTTGGGAGTCCAACGGATTTATGCATGGCGTATGGAAGTTACAATCAATATTATGAACACCATGTCTTAGTATGAATATTGTCTTCATCGAATGGAATCCATATTGAATATTAGTAATGGAGCCACATCGGTCTTCATTTTAGTTTTAAATGATTATTGTAATGTAATTTCTCGATAAATTATATATGAATATAAATCTTCAAAGTGTATATTTGCTTATTTATGTATTTTTTATAGTTCAACAAAGTATTTCCATGAATTTCAAAGTATTTGTTTTAATTTTTTTACCGATACTTTTGTCAAAATATCCACCGATATTTTTAAATATTTTCGATATATCCGTAAAATCCAAGTACTGATATATCCGTAATTACCGATATTTTGTCCCTTGGATGCAATGAATGAAATTCAACTAATTGAATAGAAAAAGCATGTTCAACAATTATGTGAGAAGATTCCAATCAACTTTCTTGTTAGTTAATTAATTCCTGTGTTTTTAGAATTGCATGTGTTGCTGAGTTGAGAAAAATTGAATTTAATTTGTCATTACTTGAATTGAGATGCTCGATTTATGTTAAATCTGCATGTTGTCTGGTATGTTAAGCTGATTAAATTGGCTCAAATTCTTGATAAAATGGGAAATAGGATGAAAATGCATATTTTGTCGCGACAAAATCTCCATTTGTCGCAAAAATACCAACCTTGCCTTTCTCAGTAGAAGGCAAGTTTGTCGTGACATTTTGTATTGAGGGTGCGACATTTGTATGTCGCGACACAAGTTCATTGTGGGGGGTCTAATACTTTGTCAAGAGATTTTAATTCACTGTTCGACATTTTATTGTCGCGACATTAATTTGCATGCAAATTCATTGTCGCGACATTGTTTTAGCTCTCAAAGACATTTATTTGTCACGACATAGAAATTTTTGTCACGACAATCAAGCTATGCAACTCAAAATTTTGTGTCACGACATCATAATCTTATATCGCGACATAATTTTTAGACTTCAAAGCTATTGCTTTGTTACGACAATTGAATTGTTGTAACATATTCCTAGGCTTATAAATTGAGAACTTCAAACATTTTGAATTTGAAACACCATCTTCTCTCAAATCTTTAGAGCCCTAGAACCTATCCTTCCCTTTTTCTAAACCCTAAACCAAATCCAGCTATGGACAATGTCTAGCGAGTAGGGAGAGAAAGAGAAGAGGAGGGGAAGGTTTGATCCCAAACTTGAATGAGAATCATGGAGGTATCTTTGGAAGTGAAGAGAAGAAGTAACTTTGGAGTTGGAATCTGAGAAGAAAATGAATAGGTGCGCCGAGTAGGCAGAGCATAGAGGCTATTTAGGCGGAAGAAGAGAAAGGAAAGGAATGAAAGAAGAAGAGAAACAAGACAAGATAAGGGAAGATCGATAAGGTAAAAATTTATTATCTGACGAGCTTACAAAGTCATGCAAAACAAAATGATGAAGAAAAACTTCATTGGAAAAAGAGGTTTCAAGAAACTCATCCCACTATTCATAGAAGTGATTAAGAAAAGAGGATGGAGTTTGCTGTGTGAGGGTTTGCTACTTTGGTAAGAGAATTTTATTCAAATTTGGTCGGAATGAAGGAGAAGACATGCTACATTAGGAGAAAGTGGATTTCCTTCGACATAAAGGAGATAAACAAGGTATTTAGGCTTAATGAGCGGAAGGATAGGTCTAAGTTCAAGAAGCTAAAGAAAGACCCAGATCACTAGAAGATCTTGGAGTTGCTCACTATCGAAAAAGGGGAATGGAATGCCACTAAAAATAACCCCTTTTACTTTATCTCTAGAGGGTCATTGACTAAAGAAGCCAAAGTTTGGTTTCTCTTTCTCATTTTAGTCCTAATGCCTTCCAAGCACTTAAGCATAGTGCGAAAATAAGAAGCAATATTGTTGTATGCCATCTTAAAGGGCTACAAAATGAATGTGGGAAAGATAATAGAGAAGTCCATATACACCTACTACAGCAGCAACTACAGGGGTCTCATCCCATACCCTTTTACAATAACTAGATTGTGCATATAGGAAGCGTGGAAACTTATTTGTGAAGAGAAGAAGAAAGATGCTGAAACTTCTCCCTCACCCCTCGCTGCATTAACTTGAGCCTCCGTCCCGGCAAAGGGAGAAGAAAAGTTACAAGAAATTGAAGAAGAAGGAAGAAGAGTGGAGAATACTGAGTAGGCTCTGGTAGTTATCAATGTAAAAAGAAGAAAATAAAGGCAGAGCAGTCCTAGTTTTGACTGGATGCATGAGCAACCAAATGAAGACTACCAAAATGAGCAAGTTGAAAGCTCAAGACAACAAGGTAGCAAGAACTGATATAAATGATAAAGAAAATGGAGCAGAATATGAAGGAGAGAGACAACCTACTGTAAGATCCCGATCGCCGCCTCGTACCTGACCCAACCCGATTAGCGGATCTGAATCAGATCTGGGGGAACATGGTCCTCACTTTCATTTCCAATCCAAATACCAAAAAAAAAAAAAAAATCAATAAAATTGTGAATACATTTTCAATACCAAACGCATTTCAAATACTCATTGGGTATACATAAAAATATACATTAAACATTTTTGCGGAAACTAAACATTTTGCGGAAGGCCCACCATTTTGGGATAACTCCCACATTTATACCATCATTTAAAAAATTTATCAAAGTTTTCAATATCAAAAAAATTTACAAAATAGAATCAGAGTTTAACTTTCACAAGATAGTTTATACAAAAAGAGTCCATCCAATTTCATGCATGCGTGTCGCAGAGTTTTACTTCTCCTCCGAATGGTTTTGACGTTGACTCTATGATTGTGCGGTCTTCACTCTTGTACCTATTCACTCGGTACCTACGCTTTGATAAAAACAACACGCTAAGCATTTTCATGCTTAGTGGTTCTATATAGTTATATTCTCTCTTCATTTCATTTTAAATTGAATCATGCAATATTTATAAAACAATGCTTTTGTATAATTTTCAATGTGTCTGATGCGATACGATATATATATTGATAAATGATACAATTCAATGGCCATCAAGCTATGCATTTTCATAGAGGCGGAAGAAAGAAAAAAATCATTCAAAGCACAAATCGTGCACTTTTCAATCTCATTATCACTTTTCCATTATGGAATTTAACATATGCTTTGGTCTGAGGATAGCGAATCGCTCGAAGCGCAGTCCCAGCAGAGGCTGCGAAGGCCCAGTATATATATATATATATATATATATATATATATATATATATATATATATATATATATATATATATATATATATATGTACTGGTTGGTATACACTCACAAATCTTGTCATTGGGATACGGATCGGTATGCCACAATAGTACATTTGTTCGACTCTTATTGGTATATCAATTTGTCCTTAACTCGAATTCTAACGGTTAACATTCTTTTAAGGGTATTAAAATCATTCACTACAATTTACAATAGTATATATATATATATATATACATTTGTATGCAAATAGAACATTTTCACATTCATTTAATTTTCTTATGCAAATTCGTTTCTCAAGCAATTGTCTGAAATCACTTAAAACAAATCATTTTCAAACACAAATCAATATGCACTTTCTTGTCAATCATTTCCAAAATTCAAAATATTTATTAATTATTCAAATATTTTAGAAATAGAAAGTTGAGAACAAACCAAAAATCGTAAACTGATTCCAATCTTGAATCGGCTAATTCGGGCTTTCCTCCTCGTCAACCCCTATTAAAATACAATGACACATATTAGTCGGTTATTCTAGGATTTCTATTTTCAGTAGGAATTGGAATCATCTCATTTGGATAACCCAACCTCGAGTTACGACATTTCAATGCCAAACTAGTCTATTTCTTGAAACTCGTTGGATCACTTACTTTGGTTTTTCGGTTTATGGGGTCTTAACTCCGTAAATTGGTATGGAGTTCACTTCAACTAATTTGAATCTATGGTTCTAAGGTTTCTTCTCCAATTCGAATCATCCAATTTGGATCACCCAAACTCAAGTTACAACATTTTAATGCCAAACTAGTCGATATGCCCAGCTCACTGGATCACCCATTGTTTTTTTTCGATTTCTGGGGTCTTAACTCCATAAATTGGTAATGTTTCCTTCACTTATTTGAATATATGGTTCTAATGTTTCTTCTCCAATTGGAATCCACTTTGGATCACCCAAATTCAAGTTACGACATTTTGATGCCAAACTAGTTAATATGTCCAACTCACTAAATCACCCACTGTTTTTTTTATTTTTTTATTTATGGGATCTTAACTCCATAAATTGGTAATGGTTCCTTCACTAATTTGAATCTATGGTTCTAATGTTTCTTTTCCAATTGGAATCATCCAATTTGGATCACCTAAACTCAAGTTATTGCATTTTACATCTAGACTACTCTATTTTGCAAAACAGAATCTGCATATAGCTCCACTTTAATGATTTTGGTCACTTTAGAGTTACAATTATACTTCCTTGATAAATTATTCACACAAGGTCTATTTTACCCAAAATTTTGAATCACTTTCGGTTAGATGAGTAGAAAGCCCGATTTTATAGCCCGAAACACTCGGCCTACACCCCAACGGGGCATACCCTTGAGCTTCCTGAACTCACCTTTGAGCCCATATTCAGGAGCCTTAATGCTACAATTTGCTCCTGATCCCTTCTTTACATTTGTAACCCTATCTGGTATGGTTCTTTACGAATTAGAATCACTACACTTGGATGATTATAACTTAACCTATAGCCAAAACAAGAACAGGGGTTTTGAGAAATTTTTGACAGCATTTCCTTTGAAAACTCAACATTTCCCTTTTACAAACATTCCTCCAAAACCAATCGAACCAACTACCAACCAACAATACTCTTAAAACTCAACCGAACAACCCTAACTCAACTACAACCAATACAAACACCTTTAATCCAAAGGTGGGTGTTCATCAACTCAAACTCAAGAAAAGGGGTTAGGGTTTAGTTTTTCTTACCTTTCAATCCTTGATTCTCCACCACCAAGCTTTCTTCTTTCTATTTGATCCTTAATCTTCAGTTTTTATGGAGCGAAATCACAAATCTCCTCTCCCTTTCACACCCAGCCAGGATGGAGCCCTAAGCTTTTCTCCTCTTAAAAAAACTTGAGTGCCCGAATGGCATTCCATATACCATATTTTGATGCTAATCTCCATTAAAGATTAAGTCCTTGTTTGGCCTTCTCATTAAATCCACTTTTCTCATTTTTTTTTTCCATTTTAACACTTCATTTCACTTTCATTTTCATTTCGTTTCACTTCATTTACATTTTGGCAATTACATTCTTCATTTATGACCCTTAGGTCCCCATTTTACATTTTTACCAAATTTGTTTGGCTCCTATAAAATTTTCGGGTTGTATATTTTTTTCGTTCTTAGGATTTAAATTTCGAAAAAATTTCATTTACTTTATTTTATACCCTAAACATGTTTTAAGCTGACATTAGGGTATTTTAGGGCATTACAACTCTCCCCCTCCTTAAGAATTTGGTCCTCGAAATTACCTTCATTGAGACAGGTTAGGAATATTGAAGTTGCTGCTTGTAAACCCGTGTAGCTTCTCAGTCTTGTGGTTTCTCCATAGAACTTTGACTAGTGGGATTCGCTTGTTATAGTTCTCACTTATCGAGGCTAAGATCTCTGGATCCTCTTTATGCATTCAATTTGGTATAAGCTCAATCGTCTTTGAAGGGCTTGTATCGATAGGTCTAACCTATACCTCCTCAACATTGACACATGAAAACATTATGGATCTTTTCCAACTGCGGAGGTAGGCCAATGCGCGTATGCCACTAGACCCACTTTTCGTCCTTCTTATGTGATAGACACAGGGCTCGACTTGCCTTTCTCTCGGAATCTCATTGCAACTTCTTCCCGAGGGCGATACTTTAAAAACACCTTCTCAGATCTCATATATAGACATCCCTTTCTTTTCATGTTGGCATAAGAATTTTGTCTATCTGTGTACTTTCAATCTTTGTCTCGTGTTTCCTTTTCCTTGATTTCTTGAATCGAATCGGGATGATGTCTTCTTCTCGCTTAACTCGGCTGACCTGATGGTGTTATGCATTTATTAGTAGAGCCTCGTAGGCGCCATTCGATACTTTCATTTGGAAACTATTATTTGTATCAAATTCAACTAGAGAATGTATACATCTGACTACCTCATGATACATCACACACAACTTCTCAGCATATCTTCCAACACTTGGATCACTATTTCCGATTGTTCATCCATCTGCGAGTAGAATGTTGTGCTGAAATTCAGTTGAGTGCCCAAAGCCTCTTGTAATTTTCCCCAAAATCTCAAGGTGAACCTTGGATCTCTATATGAAATAATGGATATTGGAATCCCATGTAATCGAACTATTTCACTTATGTATAGCTCTGCCGACTTGTCCAGAGTGAATGGTCGAGTTCTATTTCAGTAGGAAGTGGTGACTAGTCGATCGGTCTACCCTGACTGTTGAGTTGTGCTTTCTTCTGTCAGTGGTAGCTTGACCACGAAAATCCAAGATGATTTGGTCCTATTTCTAGTAAGGTATTCTAATAGGTTGCAATAATCCCAAAGGAACTTGGTACTCGCATACTTTTTGACACCTGCATACACTTGGTGCAAGTGATACATCTCTTTTCATTTCGGACCACCAGTACGAAACCTTTAAATCTTGATACATCTTTGTGCTACCTGGATGCATAGAAAAAGATCCACTCTATGCCTTTTCTAGATGGCTTTCTTCAATTAACTATCATTAGTTACACAAACCCGATCTTTATAATGCAAGGATCCATCTTCCTTCATGGAAAACTCGGTTCCTTTCCCTCTCAAATGACTCCTTTGTGGAAGAAATTTTTCTCATCATTCTTTTGTGCCTCCTAGGGGAGCTCGTTCAACAAATCCGGTCTAGCTAATAACTCCTACCACTATTTCAGAGTGTCTGTCAATGACAAGTAGGCATTGATGCTCGTAGCATTTGCCTTGACTTCTTACTCAAGCGCATCTACCCACTAGATTGGCCTTTCTGGGGTGATAATCAATCATGCAATCATAATCTTTAATCAATTCCATCCATCTACGTTGTCTCGGGTTAAGCTCTCGTTGTGAGGGAAAATACTTAAGACTCTTGTGATCAGTGTAGATGAAACACTTTCCCCCGTATAGATAATGTCTCCATATTTTCAATGCAAATACAATAGCGACGATTCATTATCATGGTAGGGTGGTCTTTGTGAAACTAATTGCCTTGAAGCATAAATACCACTTTACCCTCTTACATAAGGGCCTTTATGGTCATTCCCAACAATGCATCGCTAAAAATCACATATTCCTTCACAGTAGGTGTTGAGTAGAACCAATGCTCGGTTAAGAATGCTTTCAACTTTAGGCGAAGCGACACTTTTCCTCCATTCAAATTTCACATTCTTTGAGCTTGATCTCATCATAAGGGCGGTCATGAAAACCCCATACTTGAACCTTGTAGTAACCTACGATCCCGAGGAAACTACATATACCTCTGTGACATTTTCTTGGTCTGATAATCACTTACATGCTGGATCACTTGAATTCCTTCTTCTGATCTGATGTGTCGAGGAAAGACACTTCTCTAACTAAAATTAACATTTGCTCAATTTTGCTTATAACCTTTCCTTTCTCAAGGTTTCTAGCACTACCCGAAGGTGCGTATCATGATTTTCCCGATCCTTTGAATACATAAGGATGTCGTTTATAAACACCACGATAAACTAATCTACATACAGTCGAAAAACACAGTTCATTAAGTCCGTGAAACTTATTTGGAGCATTTGTCGACCAAAACGACATTCACGAACTTCGTAATGTCCATACCGCTATTCTAAAACGCCGTCTTATGCACATAGTATCCTTGATCCCTCAATTGATGATACGGGATCGCAAGTCAACCTTGAAAGGCCATTGCACCTTTCAATTGGTCGAACAAGTCATCAATCACGGGTAAGCGGATATTTGTTCTTAAACTCTCATCTTTTGATTTCCTATAATCAACTTTGCAAAGTGTACCACATCTTTCTTCTTAACAAGAGCATTGGCGCTCCCATTGGTATTACTCGGACCCGAATAAATCACTCCTCTGTAATTCTGCTTGATTGGAGCTTCAATTATTTTAACTCTAGTGGAGTGATTCTATACGGTGTAATGGATGCTAAAAATTGCTTTGAACAACGTCGATTGTGAACTTCGATCTCTTTAATGGGCAATCCTAGAAACTCCTCCGAGAAATACGTCGAATAATCACAAACTATAGGAAGGTGCATCTAATAGGTAGACTACGCGCATCTATCACATGCAGTAGGCTTCACATAACACTGAACCATTATTCTAGTGTAGTAGTGGATATATCACATTAGAGGAGGTTTGACCTCTTGTCGATAAAGTCACTTCCTTGCCACTCGGTGTCCTTAGGGTCCTCTCTTGCCCCATTCTACAATCAACTACCACTTGAGTGTCAGGACAACCAATCCATCCCCCGATATCATCAAACTCCTAAAGTAGCCCATTTCGATCAAATCTCGAAATTCATACTCGTACTACGTAGAAATCTCTATAAACTCTATTCTGACACTATGCAAGTCGTTTGTCACCCAAATATCATACTCGGTTTCACTCTTCGATAGACTACCACACCTAAACTCGGAATGGAAGTGCAAACATAAGAATGGGTTGAACCTGGATCAATCAATGCATATGCATTAGTCTCAAAGATAGAAAATTTACCAACTATCACATCCGATGCATCTTTGTCTTCCACTACTTTCATTGCATATGCCCTAGCTGAAGCACGGGCATCTTGTTTGCCTATACTACGTAATCGCTTGTCTTGGCCTTGATCGGTGATCTGACCTCTTGTTGTCATATTGCTCTTACGTACTCTTGTACACCCCCAATCCATGGTGATGTGAAGGAACGAGCTCTAGGACAATATTTTATCTTGTGCTCATTGGATCCATAAGCCAAACAAGCACCTATTAGTCTCTAACACTCTCCTTTATGTCTCCTCCCATAATGTGTGTAAAAAGGAGAAACTAGTCCCCTCGAAGAACCTCCTGGTGCTATGGCCAGAAGGTGCCAGCAAGGAATAGTCTTACTACTAGTAAGATTGAGTGATATATTGAAATTTGTAAGAGGCGGATTAAGAACCACTATGCTCTCTGAATTTCTTACTACGATCTTGTAGAACTTGACTAGCTGGGGTTTTTCTTACCTTGTCTTCTTTCTTTTCTTTCATACTCTTCCTTCTGCACGCTTTCTACTTTCAAGGCACATGTCACAATATTAGAAAAGTCATCATGGTAAAATCCTATGACATGGGGCCCCAGGCCAATCGTAGAGGCCATCTTGAACTCCGGTATTTCTCTTCTTGATGTAGCATTTCTAGAGCATACTTTGCTCGATCGGGTGAATTCCTCGATGTTCATCACACATCTATCTTTGCTTCAGATTATGAAACTCTCGCCTCATATTGCTCAGATAAATGCAACCCACATAATGCTTCCTAAATTCTATCAGGAAGAACTCTCATGTAATACCCTCCGCTGGTGCGGTCCTAGTCATGGAAAGCCACCACTGATAAGCCTCATCCTATAATAAAGAAGTCGCACACTCTAAGTTATCCTTTGGTGTGCAAAGCATTTTCCACAACATTCTTTTAGTTCTTTCGAGCCAATTTTCCACCATAGAAGGCTCATCATCTTTTCCCTAAGAAATCCATGGGTCGATATTTTGCCATTCTCTACATGGGTGTGGCGAGAACAAGCGCAATCGGTCGTCTTTGCTCTTGCAATGCACAGGCTATCTGCTGGAGGATATCCATAGCACCTCCTGTCGCTTGACCTTGGTCGTTCATCAGTGGAGCATGGGATGCTTGCCCACCATCCACACAAGCAGGACTATTTGGGCGACTTCCTGAGTCACCTTCGATTCTATGGGGTCCTGAACTATCCATTGCTTACCTATTAAGACCAACAAGATCCTCATCAAAGTCACGTCATCCTTTATATGCAAATGCAATGAATGTCATAAACAATTTTCAAAATCATTTACAAACAATTCAAAAAATATAAAAAAAATTTATATATATATATATATATATATATATATATATATATATATATATATATATATATATATATATATATATATATATATAACCATTTAAAATCATTTGTAAGAGGCAAAAGCCTAAACCATGGCTCACGATACCACTTAAGTGTAAGATCTGGGTGCATACAGCCTGCAGGCTAACTTGGGTGGCGAATCAGAGACTGAGATAAGGAGCGTGGTCCTCATTTTCATTTCGATCGAATACAAAAAATAAAAAAATAAAAAATAAAAATTCAATACAAATGTGAATACATTTTCAATACCAAACTCATTTCAAATACTCATTGAGTATATGTAAAAATATATGTTAAACATTTTTGCGGAAACTAAACATTTTACGGAAGGCTCGTCATTTTGAAATTCATCAGAGTTTTCAATATCAAAAACATTTACAAAATAGAATTAGAGTTTAACTTTCACAAGATACTTTATACAAACAGAGTCAATTCAGTTTCATGCATGCGTGTCGCGAAGCTTAAATTCTCCTCCGAATGGCTTTAGCGTTGCCTACATTAGCATGCGGTATTCACTCTTGTACCTATTTACTCATTACTGCATTGATAAAAACAACATGCTAAAATTTCCTTGTAATAGTTCTATCTGATTATATTCTCTCTTCATTTCATTTTAAATTGAAACATGCAATATTTATAAAACAATGCTTTGTACAATTTTCAATGACCAATGCGATATAATATATATCCTATATATTTATTCAATAAATAGATTACAATTCATTGGTCATCTCAAGCTATGCATTTTTATAGGCAAAAAAAAAAGAAAAATCATTCAAAGCACAAATCGTGCACTTTTCAATCTCATTATCATTTTTCCCTTATGGAATTTATATGCTTTCGGTGCACAGGATAACGTATCATCGGAACGGTCCAACTGGGCTGCAGGATATATATATATAATATGTACTCGGTTAGTATACACTACCGATACTGCCCTGTTGGGATACGGATCGATATGCCACAATAGTACGTTTGTTCGACTCTTTTTGGTATATCAATTTATCCTTAACTAGAATTCTAACGGTTAACATTCTTTTAAGGGCATTAAAATCATTAAATACAATTTACAATAATATATATATATATATATATATATATATATATATATATATATATATATATATATACGACTGTATGCAAATAGAACATTTCACATTCATGCAATTTTCTTATACAGTCGTTTCACAAGCAATTTTTCCTAAAATCCACTTGAAACAAATCATTTCAAACCTGAAATAAATAAGCACTTTCTTGTCAATCATTTCCAAAATTCAAATCATTTCGTAATTATTCAAATATTTTAGAAATAGAGAGAGAGAGTTTAAGAACAAACCAAAAATCGTCGCTTTGATTCCAATCTTCGGAATCTTGACTTCAATGCGAGCTTTCCTCCTCGTCAGCCCCTATTCAAATACAATGACAATCACATATTAGTCGGTTATTCTAAGATTTCTATTTTCAGTAGGAATTGGAATCATCTCATTTGGATAACCCAACCTCGAGTTACGGCATTTCAATGCTAAACTAGTCTATATGCCTAGCTCATTGGATCACCCATTTTTTTTTCTATTTATGGGGTCTTAACTCCATAAATTGGTAATGGTTCCTTCACTAATTTTAATCTATGGTTTTAAGGTTTCTTCTCCAATTGGAATCATCCAATTTGGATCACCCAAACTCAAGTTACGACATTTTGATGCCAAACTAGTTGATACGCCCAGCTCACTGGATCACACACTGTTTTTTTCAATTCATGGGGTCTTTACTCCATAAATGGGTAATGGTTCCTTCAATAATTTGAATCTATGGTTATAATGTTTCTTTTCCAATTGGAATCATCCAATTTGGATCACCCAAAATCAAGTTACGACATTTTGATGCCAAACTAGTCGATATGCCTAGCTCACTGGATCACTCACTATTTTTTTTTATTTATGGGGTCTTAACTCCATAAATTTGTAATGGATACTTAAATCATTTGACTATATGGTTCTAAGGTTTCTTCTCCAATTGGAATCATCCAATTTGGATCACCCAAACTCAAGTTATTGCATTTAACAACTAGACTACTCTATTATCCAAAACAGAATTTGCATATAGCTCCACTTTGACAGATTTCTGAGTACTTTGGGGTTACAATTGCATACACTTACTTTAATTAAATTATTTCCCTGGAATTCTAGTTTACCCATAACTTTGAATCACTCAATTTGGATGAGTGAAACTCATTTTATGGCCAAAACACCACAACTATACCCAAAACATGGCATACTCGTGAGCTACCCAAACTCACCTTTAAGCCCATATTCTGGAGCCTTAGTGCTACAATTTGCTCTTGATCTCTTCTATAAATTTTTATCCATATCTCTTATGGTTCTTTAAACATTGGAATCACTTCATTTGGATGGTTATAACTTTACCTATAGCCAAAACAAGAACAGGGGTTTTGAGAAATTTTTTATAGCATTTCATTTGAAAACCCAACATTTCCCTTTTACAAACATTCCTCAAAACCAATCCAAACCAACACCAACCAACAATACTCTTCAAAACTCAACCCAGAACAACCCCTAACATAACTACAACGAATGCAAACACCTTTAACCCAAAGGTTGGGGTTTTCATCAACTCAAACTCAAGAAAAGTGGTTAGGGTTTAGTTTGTCTTACCTTTCAATTGTTGGTTCTCCACCACCAAGCTTTCTTCTTGTTATTTGATCCTTAATCTCCAGTTTTTGTGGAGCAAAATCACAAATCTCCTCCTCCCTTTCACGCCCAACCGGATGGAGCCCTAGCTTTTCTCCTCTAAAAAAAAACATGAATGCCCAAATGGCATTCCATATACCATATTTTGGTCTTTAATCTCATTAAAAGATTAAGGCCTTGTTTTGCCTTCTCATTAAATCCACTTTTCTCATTTTTTCCATTTTAACACTTCATTTCACTTTCATTTTCATTTCATTTCACTTCATTTACATTTTTGCAATTGCATTCTTCATTTATGACTCTTAGGTCCCCATTTGACATTTTACGAATTTGTTTTTAGCTCTGTGGAATTTAGGGTTGTATATTTTTTTGTTCTTAGGATTTAAATTTCGAAAATTTTTATTCACTTTATTTTATAAACATGTTTCTGAAGCGTAAGGGTATTTTAGGAAGTACACCTGCGAGGCTCGATTGCAACTTTAAGAGATGAATATTTGGATTTTGAGTTAAGAAGAAGGGATCAATTCATGGAGAACCGTGGTAGAGATCTTGAATGGAAGGAACGAATTAGATGTGGAGAGGATTTGAATAAAAGGAAGAAGCCCTGCGAAATAGAAAGGGTGATAGTTTAAGCAAATCTTTGGAAAAATATATCAGGGAAACCATGGTATCTTGGCTTCTAGGGATCAAGCCTGGGTGAACAAATACACCACTGTAGTGAGAGACTGAGGCTAATGACTTAGGAGCAAATCAACAATAGGGCAACCTTAGAGTCACTAGGCAGATGTTAACATACCCTTTAGTCAGGCTGTTGAAAAACGAGTGTAAAACTCGGATAAAGATTGAATTTTTCGGAAAAAAAAAAAGACAAAACAGTGATTTGTCGATACCATACGGGTTTTGAAAACTTGGAAATCTTCTAGATAACGGATGATGAAATAGACCCCCACCATTGGATTCGTCTCGCAAAATTTATTTACCCAAGCGAATGTCGTTGAATTCCGAGATAGTCGAAATTTCACGTTTTTCAAGGCAACGGGTTTTGGGTGACACATGACTTGAGGATTTGGGTCATAATGACACATGTAGGACATATGGAAGGCCTTGTGAGTGACACATGGCAATCCAATAATCAATAACATACTAAAAATATCCTATAATTTTATAATAATTTTATTATATGTTTAGGGTGCTCATCCCGAGCCAAATAGAGGATTTTCGGGAATTGATAAATGATTAAATAGAAATTTTAAATGTTATATGATTGAAAATGAATATACGATTGAAGGATATATGCTAAGTGATTAAATGATCGAACCCGAAAATTAACCCAAGTGAAAAAGGGCAAATTTGGAATTTGTAAAATAAGGACCTAAGGGTCAAATGAAAATGAGCTTAAATGTTAAGTGGTTTGTTAAATGGGAGTGATAGGAGACTTAAATGTCACAAATGAGAAATGAGACTAAGTATGGAAGGCCAAACATGGCCTTACACTTAAATGGGGTTTAAAGACCAAATTTTGGTCTAGGAAGCTCATTATGAGCAAAAACGAATTTGGGAGAGATTGAGAGGAGAAAAGGAAGAAAAGCTAGGGCAAGGTGAGAAGATCAAGTTTTGGTTGGGTTTCTTCCCATTTTCTTGCTCCTTTGTGATCAAGCAACTTAGAATTGAAGATCTGAATAGGCTAAGGTATGAACACAAACCCTAACTTCCTTCTTTTGTGATTTTGGTTTTGGGGAAAAGCCCTAACTTGGGAAAAAGAGGTTTTTATTGATTCTAACGCATTATTGAAGTGGTTTGGGTAGGATTCCATGGTGGTTTATGAGATACATGAGTTTGGATGAAGTTATTTGAGTTTTGATAGGTGAGAAATGGCAAAATTTTCCATTTCTAGATAGACCCGCACATAGGTACCAGTACCAAAAGTGGGTACTTGTACCCATAGTACAGAGGGAATTGGTACCGGTACCAAAAGTTGGGGTACAGGTACCCATTCCCTAAAGAGGGATTGGTACCGGTACCGGAGCTTCCAACAACCCTATTTTTGCATACTTTGCATTGTTAAGTCCCGTGTTGTACACCGATTGTTAAGGAACCCTAGTAAAGGATTAATGAGGGTTCAAATAAGAATGAAACTAAGTGAAAAACGCATCGTACCTCACCACCTCGACGAAGCGATATTCGTTACGTGTGAATAGTGATAGTTTACTAAATGTGATGTGTGTGATTTGCTAGGGGCCGGTGAGGAATCCACCTAACTCGGGGCCAAAGTTGAAGGCAAGGCAAAAGAAGAATATATTAGTTTGTTCTATCTTCTCCTATTCTCATTTCAAGATTTGAAATGTTTGTTCTAAATATTATGAAAAGCTGTGATTGTTTTAATTGATTTGAGGCAATTGATTATGAAATGTTTGCATATGAAAATTGTATGAGTATTGAAAATGAACTGTCTATACAAATGTACATATTGTACTAAATTTTGCTATAAAGGATTTGAACGCCCTTAATAGAATGTTAACCGTTTAATTCATATTAAGGATAGATTGGTATGTCAATAAGGAATTGAGTCGCGATCTGGCAATTAAACATATTGATGTGTCACTTGTTCAGCCCGGCCCCAAGCGGGGCTGATGCTCGAGTGGTGTTCACGAATTGATTTTTAATAACTCCTAAGCGGGGCTAGTGTCGGTGGTCAGATATCACGTATACAAGAAACATAGGTTAAGTCGTTAAGGGCATATTTAGATTGACTTTGGGGTGTTGACATATTGGAATTAGAAAGCATGATTACAAGTGAAATGTAAAACATTGTGAAATGTGATTTAGTTATAAATGATTTATTAAATATGAAAGTGTATATTTGGAATGATCGATGAACCATAAATGATTGTATGAAATAAGTATATGTTAGCCATTGACATTGATCATCAGATTTAAGTTTGTTTAGTAAAATTGCATGATTTGACTTAAACTGAAATAGAAGAATGGAATTGTATAGAACCACTAAGCATGAAAATGCTTAGCGTGTAGTGTTATCTATGTGCAGGTACCGATTGAACAAGAACGAAAGGCAAGATCGAGGAGCATCGGAGTCATAGAAAGATTTGTGGGTAATGCTCAGGCATATGCATTCCTCGATTTTATTTTTTTATGATGATATTTTTAAAAACAATTTGAACTCTAAACTTATCCCCAATTTGTAAATCATTTTGAAAAACGATATGCCTTTATAATGCTTGTACTTTTGTATAAATGCAATGTTAATGGGCTTACCTTTAAAAGCGCTTAGCATATTTGAAAGGGCTTTTATGCCAGCCCGAAATGGCAGCTTCCGGCGTGTTTTGATAAATGATTTTGATAAAGAGTGATATAGTGGTATCAAGGCATCACAGGGATTGGGTTCAGATAAATGATAGATTGGAGCGAAAAGAACCTTCTATAATGTAGAAATGACAGTGCATATGGACATGTAGTATCATGTTAAAATATATAGGAAATATGTATCAAGTGGGTTCTATGTATTTAACAGAAAATAACGTAGAAGGAGAAGGAGAAAGAAGGGAGAGAGAAAGGAAGAAAGAGAAAGAAAAAAGAGAGATATGGAGAAGAAAGGGAGAGAGAAATAAAAGGAAATCGGCTGTTTTCTTCCTTAGCTCGCTTGCGTTCCGACGGTTGGAACTCCTCAGACCAAGAAGTAAAGTATGCATATTCAATGAGAACTATGCTCCAAGAGGTAGGGATTCTTCCTATTTTAGTTTATTTCTATCTTTTGGGCTATTGTTTTGGGCTTATTTTGGGACCTCGTTGTGCCATGTTATGGCATAGGACGAGTTTGTAGCCGGTTTAAAGGGTTGCTTCTGAGACGAATTTGGGTTGAAACATTGCATGTATGGGTTCTGCCAAAATGCCCCTACAAGTTGTAGCGTGAAGCCACCCAATTGCGTGGCTCCTATAACCCTTGGGCACACTATTGCATGGGATTGGCGCAGTAGCGTGGCCTTTGTTGCTCTAAAGCTTTTGATGGCCATATCTTTCTCGTTTGAACTCCGATTAACATGATCTTAGACTCTATGAAAATATCTTTGAGTCTATAATCTGGTCATATTCTAGTGATTGACATTTAGTTCTCACATCATTGTTCAAATTTTTATTATAGCACCAAGTGTACTAATTGCATGGAATGAGTGTATTGACATTGAGATGTTTGCTTGTTTTGGAAATTATATGCATGTTGATATAATTATCCATGATACATGGTGAAATGCATGAATTAAATTATCCATACAACATTCATCATATATGTGACATGGTATAGACATGCAGTGGCGCATCGCGTTGCATTATTCACGGGAACATTGCATGATATGTGTGTGAGTGTATGGCATGGATCAACACTGCATTTGGTGTTTGATGGTGGGCTCAGTACTGTTGGACGACATCCAACAGAGTCTCACAGTTGCATACATGGAAAGTGAAAACATGTGTCGAGTAATAACAATCAGGGATAGATACCCCCTCGGGTAGAAGCCCCGGTATTTTGGTTATTTATACATATGTGTCCAATGGTGAAAGCCCGTGAAAGTGTAGGAAGGCGTGCAAGCCTGCGATGAGACCACGAAAATTCGCTGCTCACAAAAGACACATGAATTTGTAAAAGAAATAGTCATTCAAAAGTTTTGGTTTCAAGAAAAAATAACTTTTGATTTGAAAGTGATCATTGGATGTTATTCATCAATGACGGTTTTATCGTGCATGGACATCATGGTGTATGGTAAGAGTCAATGATTGACTCGGAGTTTATTAGTCATTGGCATCCTTTGACAGATAATGCACGTCCGGTGGCTAGGAAGCATGGTACATGATTAGTCTTCATCTAATTTCATGGCATAACCTTTAGGATTCTGGTGATGTGCATGTCTACTTGGGATGTGAGTGTGGTGTGAACATGACCATTGCATGTGCGCCCGGTGGGGAGTAGCCTCTATAGGAATTTTCTCTACTGGGCGTGGCTCACCCTTTATGAGAAAAAATATTTCGAGTGAGCGAGACAACGGTGGACGATGCTCATTTAAGTCATAATTGTCTTAGTGACATATGGCTTTTATAATTCTTTTTGTAAAATCTATTCAGTGAACTAGCTTGACTTGAATTTTTGGTGAAAAAGAATTGTACTTAAAAAGTGTGAACTATTTTAATATATATATCCTTGCATGTTTCATAAAAATAAACATGGGTAAATTGGACCCAAAGTGGTCAAGGGACACAATGGTGTTGTGTCGGGTTAACCGATATACATGAGTATTCCGCGAGTTGACGATTGGTCAATGAACCCCCGGGTTTCGGGGTATCACAGCTTGGTATCAGAGGTTAGGTATACAATTACCTAGGGCTTGATGGGCATAGGTCTAGGCGATTGCATTCATTGTGCATTTCATGTTTTGTGCCACTGTACTCTTGATTATGTATTTATGCGTGTATACATGGTAAAAAGTATATGGAAAAAATAGGAGCATGGGTTAGAAAACATAACCTTAGGGGTTTGGAAAGAGCAGGCAGGATAGTTCGAATCTTAGGGGCCTTTTGGTGGTTGGCCTGAATAAGCACTAGTTAGATAATGGAGTGAAATCTCAGTTTAAACTCTATTGCTATCTGCCATATGTAGATGGCTAGTCGAGGAAGAGGACATCAAGGCTATAGGCGGAGCAATAACCCACGACCACCGGCCTTTGACGAACAAGCCTTAATGGGATTTATTGGTCGCTCTTGTTTGCAATTGTGCATGGCTGTATGGCCTTTCTTGTGCATGGTATTTAGTGCAAGCTGGACCGGGGAGGATCGAAGTAGCCTCAGGAGTTCAGAGGCACACCTCCGACCTTCGAGGAGGGGGGACAGATGGTAGTTAATTGGTTCCGCCAAGTGGAAAAAATTTTGGAAGCTATAGAGATCACCTTCGATGCCACTAAGATAAAGCTAGCCGTCTTCCGGGTAAAGGGCGAATCCCAAGTGTAGTGGGATTGGGTCAAAACCTCAAGGGACTTGGAGGCAATGACATGGGAAGAGTTTCGTAAGCTCTTCATGGGCAAGTTTTTCATAGCATCTGCTCGACATGCAAATGCTCGAGAGTTTTTGGAACTAAAATAAGGGACGATGACAGTGCTTGAATACGTAGCCAAATTTACTGATTTAGCCCGTTCACTGATGACTATGTGGCCACAGATGAGAATGGTCTGAAATTATCCATCCGGGGCAAAATTGTGGGACTTCTCCTATAGGACTTAGACTCGATGGTTAAGACAACTAGGGACATTGAGAGAGAAGTGAATGACGCATGAAACATCCGGGATGCAGGTGTTAAAGATAAGAGGAAGGAAAGTCAACCTTCTTCTTTTGGCTCAGGGAAGAAGCGGAAGATTTCTACTCCACAAGGATTTCATGGACAGGGCCGCGACTACCAAGGCCAAGGCCAGGGTCAATCATCTCTAAGTGGCAGATCTTTCAAGGCTTATAGCTAACCAAGGCAAGGGACATGTTTCCATTGCCATAAGCTTAGACACTTGAGGCGGGATTGTCCTTAGAGGCAGGAATCCCAGAGTTATGGGACAATTTAGTCCTAGTCATGGAGTGGGATGTCTCGGGCACAATTTGTTCCTCGCACACCGCCATGGACCGGGAGAGATGATATCGTTCCTTGGCGTGTTTGCGAGCCCTACCAATGTGATCATGCCAAATAGGCTTGGCGAGGTCGAGTCGAGACCGGGGCTCAAGCTAGGGACTTCGGGACCCTAAGGGCATGTCTACACCATTATCTGCGACCGAGATTGCATATCGAGTCGGTTGACTAAGGCTATGTTTCTACTCTCGTGCCTATGGGCAAAAGTATTTTTTGATTCTGGTGCATCTCATTCCTTTGCTGATGCATCATGTGTGAAAAAATTGAGCTTAAAGGTTGAAACCTTGGAAAAGACGTTACATGTGAATTCTCCCCTAGGAACTGGGATGAGAATTGATCAGATTTATCATAACTGTGAGTTAAAGATCTCAGGGATTCTAATCATCGTGGACCTTGAGGTCATGGACATGTCGGAGTTTGAGGTCATCCTTGTGATGGACTAGCTAATAGCACATCGAGTCATCATGGATTGTGATTGTAAGAGGGTTACCACCTACACACCAGGTGGTAGTCGCTTTATATTTCAGGGAGATAAGCATGATGCTTTACCCTAGACCGTGTATGATTCTAGATGGCACAGACAGTTACAAGGTTGACTGGCAAGCCTTACCCTAGAAGACGAGGCAAGACAGAAGTTGGGTCTACCTCGGATAGTTTGCAAGTATAATGATGTTTTTCCGGAGGAACTGCTGGATTACCTCCATATAAGGATGTAAACTTTGTTATTGAGTTGCACTCTGGTACATCGCCTATTTCTATGACTATGCATATAATGAATGACACCCTGCAAAGTTGGCGGAGCTTCGAGTCCAATTACAGGAGTATTGGACGGGGTTTTATTAGGCAAGGCACTTCACCTTAGGGAGCTCAGGTGTTGTTTACGAAGAAGGGCCAGACCCTTCGACTTTGCCGCAGTTATGACAGGTTGAATAGGGTTACCATCAAGAATAGGTACCCTTTGTCGAGGATAGATGATTTGTTTGATCAATTGAGAGGGGCGTAGGTTTACTCGAAGATAGATCTCCGTATCGGTTATCATTAATCGAGAATTAGGGAGGCAGGCATCCCTAGGACGACATTTAGAACTCGATATGGGCACTTTGAGTTCACAGTGATGCCATTCTCTAGCGGCATTCATGGATCTCATGCATAGGGTATTCCAACTCTATTTAGATCGGTTTGTTGTGGTCTTCGTTAACAACATCCTGATCTACTCCAAGTCTGAGGAGGAGCATGAGGATCATTTGATGATTGTTCTCCAAGCTTTGAAAGACCATTAGTTGTATGCCAAATTCAGCAAATTTGAATTTTGGCTTACTGAGGTAAGATTCTTGGATCATGTGGTATCGGTTTCGGGCGTCTCAATAAACCCAGAAAAGGTTGAGATAGTTATGAGTTGGGAGAGACCGAAGCCAGCCTTCGAGATACGTAGTTTCTTGGGATTGGTAGTGTATTACAAGAGGTTTATCAGGGACTTCTCCTGACTAGCTGCGCCTATGACGAAGTTGATCGGGAATGAGGTCAAGTTTGAATGGAATGACTTGTGTGAGAGGGCATTCCAAGAATTAAAAAAGAGGCTTACTTCTGCTCCTATTCTGATAGTCCCAGGAAGAGGACAGATGTACACAGTGTATTATGATGTCTTAAAGGATGGGCTAGGTTGTGTTTTGATGCAGTCTGGAAGGGTTGTAGCTTATGGTTCTCGACAGTTAAAGAATCAAAAGCATAATTACCCTACGCATGATTTGGAATTGGCGGCCATTGTCTTGGCCTTGAAGATATGGTGCCACTACCTGTATGGTGAGTAGTTCGAGGTATTTTCGAACCATAAAAGTTTGAAATTCATCTTTGCCCAACAGGACCTCAATATGAGGCAGCGCAGGTGGATGGAGTATTTGGAGGACTATGACTTCACTTTGTGTTACCATCCCGGTAAAGAAAATGCGGTGGCTGATGTGTTCAGTCAGAAGTCACGGGGAGTATTAACTAGTATATCTTTTCGGAAGTGGCAGATGCTCAAGGTTGTGGGACAGTTCGAGTTGCACTACAAGAATCAGGCTTAGGGTGTTTTGGGAGTTTGGTGGCTACGCCTTCCCTACTGAGCAGATTGATTAAGTCCTAACAGGACACAAAGATAGCGTTCATCAGAAACCAAGTACAGTCGAGTACAGGTGACGAAGGTTAGGCCATTCACACAAATGGTGGTCTTCGATATAAGAGCAGGATTATGGTTCCTCGGTTAGCAAATTTGAGAGAGGAGATTCTCAGGGAGTTCCATTGCTCTCATTTTTTTGTACATCCAGGTGGCATGAAGATGTACCATGATCTTCGTCACCAGTATTATTGGAGTGGAATGAAGCAGCAAGAGGATTTTGCTTGTAGGTGCCTCACGTGTCAGCAGGTAAAAGCTGAAAACCAGAGGCCGATGGGGTTACTCCAACCATTGGAGGTAGCGGAGTGGAAGTGGGAGCACGTTACAATGGATTTTTTGACTCACTTTCCACGGACGTTACAAGGGCATGAAGCAGCGTGGGTGATAATGGACCGGCTCACAAATTCAGCTCACTTTTTGGCTATGCGGATGACCTTCACTCTGAAGGAATTCTACAGGTTATACATACGAGAGATTGTCCGATTACATGGAGTGCCAGTCTCTATAGTATCGGATCGGGATCCCAAGTTTAGGAGAGTTTCGAGCGAGCCTTAGGGACACAATTGAAGATGAGCACAACTTTTCATCCCCAGATTGATAGTCAATCAGATAGGACCATCCAAACATTAGAGGACATGTTGTGAGCATGTGTCCTGGATCTTAAGGGTAGTTGGGAAAAGCATTTACCCTTAGTGGAATTCACCTATAACAACAGTTACCAGGCGAGTGTACATATGGCACCCTATGAGGTGCTTTATGGGAGGCCATGTCGATCTCCGATCTGCTGGATGAAGGTGGGAGAGAAATGCTTTACGAGTCCGGATTTGGTGAGGGACACCTGTGAGAAGGTTGACTTGATACGGAAGCATCTTCTCACGGCTCAGAGCCGAAAGAAGAGCTACGCCTACAGACGACGGTGACCTATAGAACTTGACGTGGGTGATCATATCTTCTTAAAGGTGATGCCTAAGAGAGGAGTTGTCAGGTTTGGCAAGAAGGAAAATTTATCACCGAGGTACATTGGGCCCTTCGAGATACTCGAGAGGGTGGGTGCAGTCGCGTGCCGGTTGGCGTTACTGCCAAGCTTATCGAGTGTTCATACGGTATTCCATATCTCCATGATCCGAAAGTACACTTCAGATCTGACTCACATAATGGACTGGGGCAAGCTTGTTGTTAACGTGGATGGAACCTTCGAGGAGGGACTAGTGCTTATCATGGATAGCCTAGATCAAGTTTTGAGATGCAAGATCGTGAGACTCGTGAAGTTGTTGTGGCAGCACTAAGGAGTTGAGGAGGCAACATGGGAACTCAAGTACACATGCGTGCCACTTATCCTTTCTTATTTGAGGATGAATATACGTTGTTTAGTCATTTACTAATAAAATGATTGTTGAATATGCATGTGATAGTGTGTATATGTGTGTGTGAATTTCGGGACAAAATTTTGTTAAGGGGGGAAGAATGTAAAACCCGAAAAATATTGAATTTTTCTAGAAAAAAAAAAAAAAAACAGTGATTTGTCGATACCATACGGGTTTTGAAAACCTAGAAATTTTCTAGATAACGGATAATGAAATGGACCTTACCACTGGATTAGTATCGCGAAATCTAGTTACTCGGACAACTTTTCGTTTAAATTTGAGGGTAGTGCGAATTTCAAAAGTTTTTTGAAGTGACATCAGGTGACACATGGCTTAAGTTTAGGTCATAATGACACATGGCGGGACACATGGAAGCCATGTGAGTGACACATGGTAGACATGTGTGTCAAAAAATGCATCGGTGAGACAAATTGCATGTAGGACACATCGCAACCATGTGTCCAAAAATGCATGCAAATGGAGAAATAAGTGTATAATGGGAGATGTGTTTGTGGAATAGAGGGGGAATAACAAAAAAGGAAAGGAGAAAGGAAAAAGGAAAAGGGAGAGAGAAAGGAAAGAAAGAAAGAAAAGAAAAAGAGAGAGGGGTGTCACACCGGAAATCGATCGGACCGTTGAGATCAGGAACCGAGTTCGAGTGCGGAGACCATCTTGGGACTCTTTACCTGATTTTTTTTTTTTTTTTTTTTTAAAGCCCCGAGGCGGGCTGCACGTGGGTATGGCCCACATCATATAACAGGAATTAAAATATCATTTACATATCGAAAGAAGCCTGCCCAGGGTGGTGTCCATCAAAAATCTATACTCATTTACCCGAGTCCCATTTACAAATACAAAAACTATACTTTTACATTTTGCAACTCGAGCACGGAACATGTAGTGGTGTTGACCTTGCCACAGATGTGTGTTGGCCCGGTTGTATGCGAATGTCTTCTTGAGACGTCTTCTCCTGATATACATGGATTAAAAACCCCGTCTTAAGCTTTAAACGAGTGGGAAGCTTATTTCTTATCTGAAGCTACAAATGACGGATGCAAATTAAGATATCAAAAATCTTCGAGGGTTCATATCTGTTTTAAGCTTACATAAAAATGTTCTTGTAACAAATTAAGCTTATTAAGATCTCTCATCTGATGCCCGAACTTATACTTCTAACAATCTTATCTTTGCACCGGGAATTACTTATGGCGGACTTATCTTATTTGGATCTTATACTCATAGCACTTATTCTTATCAGTTCTTATACCTGTGGTCGGATCTTATATATAACGGTCGGATCTTACCCTTATATCGGACTTATTCTTGTCGAATCTTATACATGTTAGATCCTCTTTAAGGAGATATACTTGAACCACGTCGAGGCGATACTTATCTCCAGTAAGGATATATATTTATGCTTATGTTTGTATCGGACATATATATTAGGTCTCCCAAATGACATACATATCGGAACTTATGCGATACTTGTCTCGAGACTTATACTTATTCGATCTCTATAGGAGTTACCGAGCTTATCAGCTTATCTGGTGCTTAATCACGTATTGGTATTTACTCCTCTATCTCGAGATCTCCCGGTAGAAGTTTACCAGGGAACTTATACTTATCCTCTGGGTTTACACTTGTTCGGAGGTACCCGTAGGTACTACGAATGCTGCAGGCACGATATGCGGTATTGCGGAACTTACCCTTATACGGAAGTGCAGAGTAAGTACTACAAAACTTATGCGGTGCCGGTATCTTATACTTGTTCTCTGAAGTAAATCCACGGTCTTGAACTTATACTTGTGTGCGAACTTATACATATTCGAGATCTTACATGTATATTACCGGAACTTATACTTGGTCTTACGGAACTTATGCGGTATTGGGAGCACATACTTGTATTTTGGATCTTATACGTGTATTACAGAACTTATACATGTATTTCAGATCTCATACATGTATTACAGAACTTATACTTGTCTTACGGAACTTATACTGGTCTTACGGAACATATACTTATCTTACGGATCTTATCCTTGTGCGAAGGTACCCGTAGGTACAATAAGTCGAACTAATCATAATCGTATCACATACATGGTCGACGAGGCGTGTCTTAGTACACTTCTCAGTATGGACATTAGTCCGAAACAGCAGTGCCAGTCATAACGAATACCATACCACTTATTTTTACCATTACGAGTACCCATGGTACTACAGAACTTCTTATTTTACGGATCTGAGAGTACCCTTAGGTACCTCTTGGACTTATCTTGTTTTTTTTTTTTTTTTTTTTTTAAACGTCACGGGAGTTCCGGTAGGTACTCTTGGACTTATACTTGTTGTTTTGCAGGTGCAGGAGTACCGTAGGTACCTCTTTGGACTCTCTTGTCGGATCTCAGTAGAGGTTCTGAGTTTCTTCTTATCTTGAGAACTTATACTTATATCCCGGAGCGCATGTTCGTCGGGACTCCTATAGGAGTTCTGAGCTTATTCTTATTCGGGACTTATACTATACTTGGGGCTTATTATCATTCGGGACTCCCGTAGGAGTTACAGAGCTCATTCTTATTCAGAACTTATACTTATTTTTCTGATGCGAGGAATTACCCGTGGGTACTCTGAGAAGTGTGTCTAAAGTACCAGCCGGTACTGAGCAAATACGAGAGGTAGCAGGTGGGTACTACGAGTTTCTCTCTGAGTGCCAGGTAGATTTTGTCGGATCTTTACTATATTCATTTATTTATTCTTATTCATTATTCGAGGTGTTATCATATAATTGTTGGATTGCCTAGACCCGTAATACGGGAATGAGTAGGACCGCGGTACAATAAGTACCCAAGGTGCGATGCGATTACTAAGGTGTGGTAGCACAAAGAAGGAGTGCGAAAGCAGCGACGAGTGCTATCGCACTAATCGAGGAGAATGTTAGAGTACTGTCGAGGAGAATAGGAAATGCGTGTCTTGAGGAAACACGTCGAAGGGATGTCGATCGCACTAATCGGAGGGAAGTGCCAAGTACTAATGTGCGGCATGATCGAAGAAATGTCGTCGCACTGTCGAGTACCCGGTGCTAATGTGCGAGAAGCACGATCGAGAGGATGCCGTCATGTAATCGATACTGAAGTACTAGCACGTCTTGCGAAGCACGAGTCGAGAGAGTGCCATGTCATTCGATAGCGGTCTTAGCGTTTACAATTATGAGTTCAATAACTTACTATTTTATAATAAGGCATTCTTAGCCACATTATGTGTTCATGACATATCATTTCATATACTTACTAGTAAGTAGTGCTCCACACATGATCATACCATTCTTATTCTTCTATGAATCTACTTTACCCGAGGAGTGGAATCGATCAATCGGATCATCAAACTAAAGTTGCAGTAATTTTCATGCCAACTAGTCATTTTACCATTTTACGAGGACAGTTTGAAATACTCACTTTTCCGAGGTCTTAACTTCATATTTGGCACTATCTCTTTGTAATAATTTAAATCTAAGGTGCTAAGGGTTTATTCCAACTGGAATCACCCGGTCGGGCTAGCTGAGGATTCGTCGGCTTAGCCGGACTACTCTATGTTCAAGACTGATGTAGGAATTGGCTTGCATATGGCCCCACTTTGAGTGAATTTTTGGGCCACCTAGAATCAGATTTGATGATTCCTATTTCTTTATGTTTGATTCTCCTTGCAGTCTATTTTAATTGGCCACTTCAATCACTCAAATCGGATAAGAAATGGCTTGATTTATGGCCAAAAATACAAATGTGTGGTCGGCCAGAGAAACCATAACGGGGTGTGCCGTGCGGGTCTAACGTGTGCAGTACACATGGCAAATGACCCGGAGGGCAAAGTGTGCGAATGCGGGGACTCAAGGTGTACCGGTACACTTCGCGCATGCCCGAGAATGTGTATTTTCTCACTAAACTTTCATGTACTTTCATCCATATATCACTCCTAATGCATCCTTCATCAAAAACTAACATGGAATCCCTCTCAACAACTCCACAAACACTTTTAATTTGCAAAAGAATCCTAGGATTCATACCAAAATTCAACCATTTCTACAAAACCATGGAATTGTGGCCAGTTCCATATCTAACTACTCTATCATCTGGGCTTTTCAGCAAGCTTCCCTTAAATCTAGAGTTAAATTGTTTAGCAACAAAACCCTAGAAAAAGGAACAAGTAATGGCCAAATGAAACCCTAGCAATCCATAATTCATACCTGTTCATGCAAAATCAAGCATCCATACTTGTTAAAGTTTCCATACCTTGGATTTGCTTTTCCTTCCTCCTCTTCTTCTTCTTCCTCTTCCTCCTTCCCTTTTTGCTCCATACGTGAAGCCCTTGTTTGGAGACAAATTAATGCATTTTTGGTCTCCCACATCTATTTATAATGAAAGTTTTGATTATTTAGCTTTTAATCCTCAACTTCGATTAATTACATTACAAGTCTTATTATTTATACTTTGGCCTCTAATCAAGAATTAATTCATGTCTTTGATACCCCTTTCTCTAATATTCATTTTGGGTCTCTCATTTTACTACAGAAAAATTTCTATTTAACACAATATACCCTAAACAGTCCGCTTGCGGGTATATTTCGAGTGTTCTGAGGGAGAAGAAAGGAGAAAGAAAAAGGAAGTCGCGTGTTCTTTCCTTGCTCGTAGGCGTTTCGATGGTCGAAACTCGTTGGACCAAGAAGTAAAGTATATATATTCAATGAGGGCTACGCTCTAAGAGGGAGGGATTCTTCCTATTTTGGTTTATTTCTATCCTTTGGGTTATTGTTTAGGGTTGATTTTGGGACCGTGTTGTGCCATGTTATGGCATAGGACAAGTTTGTAGCCGATTTAAAAGGCTGCTTCCGGGACGAATTTGGGTTGAAACATTGCATGTACATGTGCTACCAAAATGCCCCTGCACATTGTAGCGTGGGAGCCACACAATTGTGTGTCTCCTACAACCCTCAGGTACACTATTGCATGGGATTGGCTGATTAGTGCCCAAAAAGTGCTATTTTGAACCACATTGTGGGTTTGAGTGCTTTTTGTTATGCTTGTCATTCTAATTAACCCGAATTTGCACATTAAGGTCCCTTTGTTATTCTAATGGTCGCATTTTGGTGGCAAATTTTACGGTTTTGCGAGCTAATTATGCCAAAATTGTTGGTGATCCAAACCTGAATTCAAGTCAAACTCGGCATTGCGAGATCAAAGACCGAGAAGGAAGAAGAGAAAAATGTGAAGAAGAATGGAGCCCTACGGGAGTGCTTTGCCCTTTGCCCTTGCCCTTTGTTCATCCGGCCCGAAGCATTGTTCATCACGCCTGTTCCTTCCTGGCGCCCATTCTGCTTTTTAGGCGCCTCGATTTTGTTGCAATTTTTTGTTCTTCTATTTTAACCCTTGTATGCTTTGTTTTGGTTGTTTTGTAATTTCGCTTGGCTGCGGTACGCCAAGCCTCAGTCGAGAAGCCTGTATCCTCGATCACTTATCAATCAATAAAGTGACGGGAGAAGTTTTCAGCTCTCCCGTTTTCGGCTTCACTTTCTCTCCTTTTCTCTCATTTTCTTTCCACTTTCTCACTAGCCAAACACCCTCCAAGGATGACAACTTGGAGGATGAGCGACTAAAACCCTTCCTCCTTTAAGCAAAAGGCTGCTGGGTGCAGGATCTCGAGGCTACTGGAGGTCCCCTGTTTTTCATGCAAGTAGTCACTGTCGTCTGTGTTCTCCTTCTAACATTAGTTTTTCCTCCCTTTTTAGTCTCCTTGAGGAATGGTTGTGCCCGGCAATCTTTGGGCTCATTAGATGCTTAATGTTAGATCCATTGATGTTTGTTAGTTATCATTTATGATCCAGTGGGGTGAGGTAAGAGGTGGATTTGCATTTTAATGGCGAGAGCACTAATGGCCGAGTGGATGCCGTTTTCAAGGATAGTGGCTAGGGTTAGAGTTTAAAAGCTAAATGAAGATCCGGTTCGAAATGACTATATGTCGTCACTCCCAGCCGAGAAAGGACCACAGGAACCCTCGGTTGCCTTACAGAAATCAAACCCAGTGGCTAACACTTGAGGGGTTCACATTTTACATTTTTTTTTCTTATTTTATTTTCAACCTGCAAACAATCAACCCTCACTATTTTCATCAAACCTTAAAATCCAAACTGAAATTCACCATTTTGAATCACTACAAATCATTTGTACAAAGAAAACTCATCCACAGTGGAATGCAGACAGTATCTTTGCCGATGCTTTGCTACGACAATAAGTTAGGATATAGAATTTTGTTGATTCCGATACACCCCATTGGCACGAATCAAATGGCGCCGTTATCGGGGATGGTGCCTAAGTGCAAATGACCATGTATTCTTGCTGATCCTGTCACAAGATCACGGTGAGCTAGCACATTCTCTCTTTAACATTTTACGTCGGTTTGTTAATTTGGTTTTCACTATATATATATTTTAGCTAACTTTACCCTTTTTGGGTAGAGTTGCTTTCTCTTTTGTTTGGTGTTTGCCACGTCTTCTTTAACGAGGGGTCGGTTAGTGGGTTAGAGATTGTAAAATCAAAGTTGAATTTGAACCCGATGGAAGAAGAAGCGTATAGTCGGCAACCATGGAGAAATCCAAACGCATATAGGTCCATGAGGGACTATAGAAACCCTCCTCGGATGAGTGCACCTTCCTACATTGTGCCTCCAACAAATGTGCCATATAGCAATACTTACGACCCTAGTTGGAGGAACCACCAAAATTTCTCTTGGGCACCAAGACCTCCACAGTATGCACCTCATGCACATTCACAGTATGCTTCTCCATCTCAGCCACAACCACCCTGATCAACCTCTACAGTTTGAGCAAGCAGTGAACATTACCAAGCTAGTGGGTGACCTTGTGGGATGAAGATGATTAATACTACCTTGGAATCAAAGAATTTATAATGTGGAAACTCTTTGAGCGGAAAATTGGAGTAGAGCTACAGAATGATGTTTAAAGAATTAAACAACCTGGAAGACTCCATTTCAAGGCTCTGTCGACCTTTATGTTCATTCGGAGGAAGAATCCAGAGGCCTTTTCAGTGACACCATGGTGGAGGAGCATTGTGCATTCTTGGCGAGGAAGGCAATGGAAAGGAACGTGGAAGAACTTTAAGCATGTTCCTCAACGTCATTTCCATAACAATAATGATTAGTGCCCGAAAGTGCTATTTTGAACCACATTTATTATTATAGGTTTTTGGTGCTTTTATATACTGTCATTCTAATTAACTTGATTTACACATTAAGGTCCCTACTATTCTGCGATCGCATTTTTATTTGGCAAATTTTGCGGTTTTGCGAGTTAATGTGCCCAACATTGTTGAGTCGATCCAAACATGAAGAAGAATTGAGTCAAACTTCGACATCGCCGTCCCAGACTTGAAGGAAAGAAGAAGCGAAAATAGAAGAAAAATGGCGGGCAATGGAGCATTGGCGGTGAACGGTGCTGGTCTAGCTCTGTGATTTTCATTTATCATAGCGAAAAGTGCGTGCGTGCGAAAATGACGTGCATAGCCCGAAAATTTCAATTTTATTTATGACTAATTTTTGTATGATGGCAAAAATCACTATGCATGCGAAAAATTGTGCTGCTCTTTGTTTTTTATCTACTTGACTCAGTTTTTGTTTTTTCTCCTTTCTACCCTTGTAATAGCTTTTGTTTTGGTTTGTTTTGTAATTTCCCTTGCTGCGGCGCAGGTATATAAGCTGGAAGTCAAAGGGTTTGTAACAATCAATCACTTCGCAATAAATTTTTGAAGAAGCTTTCAGCTCTCCCGTTTTCTCTGCTTCATTTTCTTTCCCTTTCTTTTCCATTTTCTCGGCTACCAAACACTCCTTTGAGGATGACAACTCAGAGGATGCTTGGCTAGACCTCTTCCTCCTTGAAGAGGAGGGCTGCTGGCTAGGATTTGAGGCAAACTAACGGTCCTCTGTTTTTAACGCACGCATTTATGGGTATTTATGTTATATTTCTCACCTTAGGTTAAAATCTTCTGAGCACACCCTCACTAACGTATTTAGCAAGCTTTTTTTGGTTACGGTGGATGCTTATCACTAAATCATTTATCCAGTTAGTTGTTTCCTATTGAATTCTTGCATGGTAGGTTTTGAGATATATGATATCCTTTGTTAAGGAATATTTTTGCCCGGTTAAATGCTATGTTTCAAAAGAGAGGAAAATCATAAGTGCAGGTTTAAAGCTAAATGAAGATGGGTTCAATGACTGTCATGCTCCCCCGATGAGAGGAAAAAGACCAGAGGACATGTTGGTTGTAAACCTAAAGCAGGTGGTTCGAAAACTTCAAGGGGTTCTATTTTACATTTTTTTCTTATTTTTATTTCGACGTGAGCAACCCGATCCCATGTTTTTACGAAACCCCCGAAAATCGAATTTAATTCACCGAGTTTGACTCCACTTAAATCATTTGTGCGAAGAAAACACATCACGTGTTTGACCCTGAGCCGCTAGTCTGCGGTAGTTTTACTAAATGGTAGGAGGCCCAGGATATAAATTTTGTGATTCGGATCACCTCTTGTGGCTTAATCACGCCTGATAGTCCTCCCGTGACCATGTGTACATTTTGCCTACACCTGAAGCATACCCAACACCTGAAACACCATCTCCAAAGGCCACCCAATTTGCTATGCCTGCCCTGCAAAACCTCAAGAAGCTAGTGGCCATTGTTCAAACCTTCGTCACTACCTCAAAGAAGATGGCAGCTGCTCACACTGCATGGGATAGTGGATAGTTGGTCTTGGTTCGGATTTGGAAACACCCAGAACCTCGGCATTTCCTAGCTCCCATAGTTCAGCTGACCTCCAAAGGCTTGAGGAACGAGGTTTTACAATGACGGACCCGACCGGATACCCTTCGGGATTCCACAGGTGGTCTTGCTAGTGAGCTCATTGTACGATCCATAGGAAATACACAATGGGACCCTTTAGAAAGAGAAGTAAACACATGCGTCTTATAATACCTAATTGCTGTACTAAAAAGATCTCTGGCTTGCGTAAATCCACGACCGACCTATCATAAATGTAGGTCATAACCACAAACTCACATAATAAGGACTCATAAGAGTTCAATACGAATATCAGAGCATTCTAAGAGTTTTTGCGAATTTAGGGATACAAATAGAGATAAATAAGTCCAATAAAACAACGCAGATAGGTGCGATAGAGTACTGCAGCTGTGGTAGAAAGAGCGGTGTTGGATCTGGCGAGAAGCAAGCCCTACGAACTGCCTGAACCTAGGGAACAGATTTAAAACAATAAACGTGAGATACTAAATCTCAGTAAGTGGCATAGTTATAAGAAAATAATGTTTTTATTTTTTTGAACATTTCTTCTCTCAAGACCTCACATCCACTCTGTTGTAAGGTTCCCCGTTTAGAAAACATTTCACAAAAACCCAGCCTTACCCATGTCCAACATTATGTAATTCATACTCAACTTTATGGCAGGTTAAGAAAAATTATAACACAATTTGTTCTCAACATAGAAATTACCGCAAAATTTATCTAACACCATCATGTCATAAGCCTAGTCATGAATCTGATACCCATAAATGGTTATCCCTTATTCAGAGAAACAGCAATGCGCGATACCGTATGGCACCATCACAAACCGTCGGGTAAACCCGACCTCACGACACCGTGGCAACTTATAAACCTTCGGTTAAACCCGACCATCACTGGGAAACTAATAAACCTCCGCGTAAACCCGGCCATCGCGTGTGGCAACTAACCAAACCTCGAGTAAGCAGGCCATCCGCGGTGACAATAATAAACCTCAGGGTAAGCCCGGCCATCCGTGGCAACTTAATCAGCCTCCGTTAAACCCGGCCATCAACGTGGCAACTAATAAACCTCAGGGAATTAAGCAGGCCATCGATATTAATAATAATATATAATGGAATCTCCTTACTCACATGTACTTTCCTGACATTATAGTATTATAATCATTTCATAAAAATCTCGAAAAAAATCCATTTCACTTAAAACAATAATTTTTAAAGTGGTTTTAAAACCTCAATCCACGTACCCAATTATCTAAATACCACGAGACTCATCCACGAACAGTAAACTTCCAAATATTTAAAATATTGACAAAAATTCATGAAATGATAACTTGTTTGTATGAACAGTCGTTACATTTATGCATAACCAACCAATCGAATCCAAATGATATATTTATTAAATAATTAACCATAGTATATACCCAATATAATGCCCTAAAAAATATTTACTATATAAACCACTCATGAGATGCAGACCTTTCAGTCACGCTCCCTTTTTGTAAGGATGGGTAAAACTCCGGCGTGAGTACTGTAATATACATAAGACGCGCCACTTAGGCTCGATAGCGAACGACAACGTTGGGATGCCGAAGACGCCCAGCATAACTTGCACAGAACTATGAGCCGTAAATTGGACCTGACGGGTCCAATTACCACGGTGTGCCCTATAGACAAGTAATCAAATTGGGACTTTTCACGAGGATAATTTCTTGAGGTAACATCACGATAATTCATAAGCATCGATTTCACTAATCCATCTTCAATTTTTTCCAAACATGACAGTCGATTTTTCAATTTCGAGTCCCTCATTCTCGATGATACCTAAATGACAAAAATGGAAAACTAACAACGACGTCCAAAATTCACAAACCACATATCAATGGAAGCTTGAGAAACGGGGCATGAGTACCACCTCTACCTTGAACCAGGTTGTAATGATGGCGAAAAACTTGATCATTTGATAAGATAACTTTGGTTTTTGTGTATCGAGGTTCTTTGGCGGACACGAAGGATACACAAAAAGTTACATTCAGAGTTGGGGATCAAAGCCTGATGGAAGGGAGTATGAACATTTGTTGCAGGACTAAGCTGGGACCCAGAGGGACACGTATGTCTTTGTTCGAATGGGCGCCTCGGTTGACTTTGGAAGTAGTACATTGAACAAATCTGGCGATCACTGCTGCCCTGGCCGGCGCGTGTCTGAGTGGGTGGCAGTAAGCTCCTGGCTTTGAAAACGGGCTGAAAATGGGTGCTTGACCAGGTTCGATTCGAGTTTTGAAGTTCTCTCGGGGTTTTGGAGCTCAAAATGGTTGTGTTGGGGCTAGGGTTTCTCTTTGGCACGCAAAACTATGTTTATATAGTGCCTAGGGTCGCTTTCAGGTAAAACTGAAGACAGCTTTGGACACTGTTAAAACACCGCTGCTTGAACTCCCCAGTGTCATAACTTTCTATCCGTAAGTCGGATTTTGACGTTTAACCCGTCTATGAACTCGTATCGACAAGGCCTACGAAATGGTGTCTTAGTCAACCCAAAACTATGCATCCTTGAAAAAGTCAACTTTGGTCCACATACTAAGTGTTGGTCAAACCTAGTCAAATCTGGTCAAACTTAGTCAAACTTGGTCAAACGTGTTACAAACTTGTATTATTTGGTACAGGTCATTACATTTTGGGGGTGCTCAGTCTCCCCCACTTTTTGTTTTCATTTTTCTTATTTTATTTTAGTTTATTTTATTTTATTTTGATTTCTTTAATTTTTCTTCTTAGATTTTCTCTAATTTTTAGTTAATCTTTGTTTAGATTAATTTTTCATTTTCTACAAATTTTCTTTTCTGTGTTTATTTTTGCGGTTTTTATCAAAATTTTGATGCGTGGGAGGAGTGCGGAAGGGCCGCAAAGAATTTCGCAACCTCTGAAATTTCGCAAACTAGATTTTCGCGGGGTAGTTGCGGGTCGCAAACTCACTATAACGGTACGTAACGGAAGCTCTGCATATGACTAAATGCTGCAGTAAGTTCAAAAAAAAAAGTTTTTATTTTATTTTATTTTTTATTTTTTCAAAAAAAAATTTTGTTTTCAAAAATTTTATATATATATATATATATATATTTAAAAAATTGATGCTTCAAAAAAATAAAGAAAAAAAATCTTCATTGAATTTTGTTTTTCGTCATGCTTTTCGATTCGACTCCGTTTTATTTTGGTGCAGTTGGAAAGCTTAGAGAGTGTAGAATTTAAATATAGCCAAAAAGAACACTTTTGAAATTATTATTAAGGTGTAATTTTAAAAATTATCTAACTCGTCACTTTTCCTCTCTTTCTTCTCCTAACTTGTTTATATGAAGCCCAAATGGAGTGAATAAGGTGTCGATGGAAAGCTTGTGAAGTCTCATATCCAAAAACGAGCACATCTCATCAAGGAGGTAGCACTTCCTTCTCTAACCTTCCAATCCAAGCCCCATTGTGTGGACAGTGAGACATTTGGTTGGGGGGAGAGTTAGCGAAGGAAGTGGCATTTATTTATGTTTTTGTTACCATTTTGAGCAAGCCCATTTTCTTATGTTCAGTGGCTCGCTGGTTTTCCTTTTGGTGAAGCTGTTATACTATACAACTTATTTTGTTAAAAAGTTGCACACATTTTTTGTGTTTTGCCTAGCCTGTGGTTTGAAAAATTGAAACACTGTCCAATCCTGTTCATGTTAGATTGATGTCATGCCTAGTTGAGTGAATGATTAGTTGAATTCTTGTTGCTTTCGACCTTTTTCTTCCACCTTTAGCTAACCACACACAGTGCACATCAGGTTTCCTCAATAACCTGAAAAACTTCCTAGCCTCCTAAGCCTTGCAATAACCTACCCTAGTTTCGTTGACCACCTTTAATGGGTTGAGGACCCCCATGAAAAAGAAGGCAATGTGTCTCCCAAAATAAAGAAAGAGAAAAATAAAGAAAAGAAAAAGAAAAAGAAAAAAGAGAAAAGAAGAAAAATTAGACGCTTTTGCCTTGAAACGAGCACGGTCAGAAGGGGTTTATGGCGAAAAGCCTTTAAAAAACTGTGCCACTAAGCCAAGCGGTTAGAAATACCAGACTTAGTGCTAAATATATGGGTGTGGATAGGTGGAGTTTAGCAAGTTGTAGGTGCTGGAGTTTGAAAATCATTCGGAGTCTAGGGTGAAACCTGAAGAGTTAGTGGTCGAAAGATCCTCATGACTTGGTGCCCTAAGCCTTAATTGGTTGGGAGTCATTAGTAAGTCACCGGCCACATCAGGACTTTGGTGAGGTCGATTCCTCGGCATTGCACCTACAACACAAAAAGAATTGTGGAATAAGGAGGTGGGTTCCTCAGTCTATTTAGGTTGGTTAGCATCTTGGAGTTATGGCGAGGCCAGGTTGGGGAGAATGCGGGTTCGACGGAGTTTATTGTTGAGAACTAATCAAACAAACAGGTTTGGTGGAAGTCTCTGGTTGATTCATCAAGAAGGAGGCTCTTTTGATACTCAATTTTGTATGGCATTCATTCTCGAGACCGTTGTGGGCTAGGTTTTGATGATTCTTACTTAGGGTTAGGCATTACTGCATTCCACAGTAACTTTTGAGAGCGCAACCTTTTTGTAACATAATTTTTGTTGTTATAGTTTTGTATGCTCTTTCTTTCTTTCTTTCTTTCTTTCGGCTGCTAAGGGACTAACGCAATGTGTGAGTTAGGAATTGTGATTAGTGCCCAAAAGTGCTATTTTGAACCCTATTTATTATAGGTTTGGTGCTTTTATGTGTAATCATTCTAATTAACCCGATTTGCGCATTAAGGTCCTGTTATTCTCTTGATCTTGTTGTGGCAAATTTTGCAGTTTTTGCGAGCTAATTATGCTAAAATTGTTGAGTCGATCCAAACACGAAGAATTCAAGTCAAACTCAGCATTGCAGATCAAAGACTAGAAAGAAAGAAGAGCAAAATGTGAAAAAAAATGGAGCATTGCAGGAGTGCTTTGCCAGCACTTGTTCATCACCTTACGTTGATTGGATTACGGCCGTGGGTGTTCGGAATCAGCCAGAACCACTAACCGCCGATTCCCTACTGCGGCGTAGCAAACTGCTGCGTTATCAGCCTGACTCCCCAGGGTCAAACGCCGAAAGATGGAGATTTTCTTAGATGGTGGACTAGCATTGCATTGAAAATGGTGTTTTCTCATTGGATTCAAAGGGGTTTCGTAGGCTTGATGATTGAATAGTTAAAGGCTGAAATAACTGAAGTGAAAAGTTGAGAGAAATCGCCCGAAGTCTCGGGCGGCCCGGGCTTAGGTTAGGTTAACCAACATGTACTCGGGTCTTTATCCTCGCATTTGGAAGCATAACGCTTATGAGTCATTTCTGGCAGGATCTTCATTTAGCTTTAAGAGTTTTCCTTTTGAAAGATGGCATTTTGATTGAGGCATAAATGTCCTAACGTGAAAACACATCTCTAAAACACAACCCTACGATAACTAATAGGAGACAACTAAGCGGGCTATAGTGGATCTAGTGAAAATATCCACTTGAACCCCAAGCTTATTGAAATACACATTAAAAGAGAGCATGCTTAAGAGATTTTAACCTATGGTGAGGCTTGGGGGCACAAATACCCTTAAGCCCACAAACATGAAGAGCATGAGAACATGCAACTAAGCCTAAAAGCAACACCCAGTGGCCTTCCTTCAAGAATCGGGGTATTAGCCAGCATCCCACTGGTTGTCATCATCGAGGGCGTTTGGCTACGAAAGTGCAAAAGTGAAGGAAGAAGAAGAAAATCACCAGCGGCGAGAAGGAGAGCTTCGTGTCGTGATTGATTGAGTGACAAAGTTGATTTGATTACAAGCGTGCGAAAGCATATGAGTTGTAAGTAAAGGAAGTGCAAAGTGTGTTAAAGAACTAAAATTACATAGGGCAAACTTGTATAAAACCGCAGCAAGTGGATCAGCCGAGTTAAGCTTAATGTTCGGGTTGCGAAAATTGGCAAGCTGCGAAATTTCGCAGGTTGCGAAATTTCACAGGTTCCTTCACTTCAGTATATGCTCCAAATTTCCTCTGGTTTGATCATGGTCTTCGAATTTAGCTCGGGATCATCGTGTTTGAATCGAATTGAGGAATTATGAGGCATTTGACTTGCAAAACTACTAAAATAGCTATAAAATGTGATTAGTAGCAAAGCCGGGATCCCAATGTAACAATTGAGTTATTAAAGTCGATTAGTACACAAAAAGCGCATAAAACCTGCTATAAACAAGGCTCAATATTGCACTATTTGGGTACTAATCCTCCCCTAACGAGAGACATTGCTAGTCCGCAGCAATGATAAAAGAAAGGAAGTTCATGGATATGTTTTTTTTTTTTTTTTTTTGCAAAAATGAATGCCTATTCAAAAAGTATGTGCAAGTAATGCTCAACCTACAGTATGACAAATTGGGACTCTGTATAAAGACCAGCTTGGGAGAACAAATGCCATACAAGATCAAGTTTTAGAGACAATTATTCGAAGGAATCGGCACAATTTCCACGAAAATCCTATAAGTGTTTTGGGTGATCGGTTGCACGATAAGGACTGAATTAGCTAACACACTGACAAACTCTTTGCCAATACCTTAGGCTAGCCACGACCAACCTAAATAGATTCGAGGTCCACACTTATTTCATACTTCAATTGTATTGGCCAGGGTGCGATGTTGAAAACTTCGACTTCGCGAGAGTCAGATTAGCGGGGATTCTTGATGACTCTGACCCGACTAAGGTTTAGGGCATTAAGTCAATAGGATCTCTTAACCACAAACTCTATAGGTTTCACCCCAGACTTTGAATGATTTTGAAAATCTAACACCTACAACTCGCTAAACTCCACCCATCCACCTATGTAGAAACCTGAAGTCGGTGACTCCTAACCCCAGTTTAGGGCACCCGAGGCTTTAAGGCGTCATATACCTGGGCCGGGTGCTCAGGTTTCAAGGCAAAGCGCCGCGTCTTTACTTAACTCTTTTTCTTTTTCTTTTGTCTTTTCTTTTTCTTTTGGAAGACATATTGGCCTTTATTCTTAGGGAACTCTAACCTATTGCATAGATTAGATCCACTTGAAGTAGGTTGGTTTGCAAAGCCAAGGGAGTATCGACTCCTCGGCTAATGATGAAAACTAATGTTAATGCTTTACGTATTATTGGCTAGAGAATGGAGGAAGAAAGGGGTTATTTCTAGGGTCTTCAACTGGCCAAAAACTCAATCAAGCATGGAACCATTCTAGCATTTGGTATCATACAATGCTTCAACTTTTCAACTTACAGGGAAGGTAAAATCATAATAATATAGGGTCAAAATGAGATGCAAAGTGTAGAAAAATATGTTGTATTATATATCAAGGTGAATTTACAAGGAAAAATGATAACGGCAAGCCTCTTCATAAATAAAAATGGGCTTTTTCTTCGGGTATCAATGCAGTATGAATAAAACCAAAAGTATGAACATCACTTCGACACTAACTATCCGATGTAGCGAGAAGGATTGGTGGAAGTGGTACCTCTAGTCGATTGGTGGTGGAAGGATCATCCTCGGCTGGGGCGGATGAAGTGTTCTTCGGTGAAGTGGGCGATCTTTGGCTGGGAGTGACACATCCCCAGGAAGGCTGCGGCCGGCGGAAGGCAGATCTTTGCCCGGGGAGGGATAGTTGAGGCCTAAGCAAGGGCCTGTGGAGAGACAGTAGGGAGGCCCAAGTGGCTCTCTAGCCGCATGATGTTGGCCTGGATCTATGCTACGGAAGTCTCTGTGTGGGTCATCCTCTCTACCAGTGTGGCGTGTGAAGATGAAAATGAAGCTGTCGTGGCTGAGAATGTGCATACCGTCTCCATGAGAGCCAGGAAATCCCTGGTAGAGAGGGTAATGTACTATGGGGGCTGTGTGGTGGTGCTCGGCCCGGCCCCCATATCACGGCCCGAGCGATTGGGTATGGGGCCCAGTGCGTGAAGAGGTAGGGGGCATCGAGGGCTTTGCGATCGCGAGAAGCAGACTCTGCGGAAGGCAGTGGTAAGTGGGGCTAAAGACCGAGAGGATGCGGGTGAAAGCGGGGCTTGAGGCTCCCGGTGCTTAGCCTGGGAACAAGTCCCCTCGAGGACTATCATCAGCCGGCTCGTCCTCGTCTGATCCCGGAGGAGGAAGATGGAAAGCTCGAGGCTAGCAGCCATCGTCAGTGGAAAGGGTGGCCTCATGCCGCAGCAACTGGCAGCTCCCAACGAGGCTCAGCTAGGAAGCTTAATATGCTCAAGCTTTTGACATAATAGGCGGCGAAATAGGAGCGAGGCTCGGCTCGGGGCCGGGCTCCGGCGGAGGACCACGATCACCGAGTGGAATCTGTGAGGAGTGCATGTCGGCTCAGTAGAGTGAACGATATCCCTGATATGCGATACAACACCTTCAGGATAACTCCTCTCCCCTATACTATATGCTGAAGTGGAAACATATTAGACCTCAAAACGTGGTCTATTAGAAGCATACTCTATGGAAGGTGCCCCCTGAATAATATCGACCCACCAGTAGCGTCCATAGAGAGAATTCGGACCATCTCCCTGGTCGAAGGATGGGGCCACTATCTATAACCAGCCGCATTGGCGAGGACCACTGGTAGATGGAGAGCAGCTGTGATATCGGAGGCCCAAAGTATCCCTGGCCTGCCGTCGATAGAAAAATGAAGAGCAGTCGGGTTGGCCTCTCGCCTGGATGTCATAGTGTGATAGAACTCAATGACGACCCTTGGATAATAGTACTGACGTGGCACCATGAATGGCTCCAGATGGTATCGCTGTACGAGGAGCATGGAGTCTCGGAGCCCCGGGTCTGCGGCAAATGCCGGGAGATCATAGTACACCTCCCCATGGAAATCTCTCCCCCTATAGTTGACATTCCCGGGATAGGGTACTTGAGGGAAATAAGGTCGCGATGATGGACCGAGAGATAGGTGCGGGGCTCACAGCGACTCCTGCGATAAGGTGGAGAGGGTGGCGCCCTGGATCTGGATGTAGATGACTCCCCTAGGCCTGAAGTCCGGGCCCTCTTGGTCGGTGGGGCTCGTCGGGCTCGCTGGGATCATGAAGGGCGGAGGTGGGCCCCAGCCGCCAGTATGATATCTCCTCTAGACAGGGGCCACAGAGGAGGAACCCTCAACATCACCCGGCGGTAGGGCGAAGCCGGTGGCGGTAGTGGGCGGCGAGGCACACTAGGGTCGATTACTTTGTTGTGAGACGAGAGGGCGTGGCGGCTGAGGGCCGATGGCGATAGAGGAGCCGGTAGAGGCGGCGGCCGGGGGAGTGAGACCCTAAGCGCACTGCGACTGAAATAGTGGGCTCACTCTTGTCTTACGCCATTTTTGAACTGAGGAAACGACTAGAGAGGAGATGGAGTTTTCGACAACTAGTAGGATGGTGTGAGCTGAAAAATGAAAGGGATCAAGGGTTTTATAAAGGGAGGAGGGGTAGGTGGGAAGATATGAAAAAATTAATGGCTTTTAATGACCATTAATTAAATGGCTCAGGCCCATAAAATTTAATTTCGGGAGCGTCAGACGCGGAGGGTTGCGGAAACAAAGGAGTTCACGGGGAGGAGGAGAAGATGAACAGTGCCAACAAGTTGTGAATTTTCGCAGCCTCTCGCGGTGAAATTTCCTGTTTATGTCTTAGGATTGCGAAAATTTTCACAGCTTTGAGAAATTCTCGGGGAAAATTTTGACCCTCCCGTCTTGGTACACCACAATAAAGTAGACAAAAATTATTAGAAGTTAGCTAGAAAAATAAGAAAATTCACAAAAATTTGGAAATTAAGGACCTTAATGAAAATCTAAATTAAAAATTGAAATAAACAAACGAATCTAATTAAAATTTGAGTGGTTTCAAGTTCTGTGGAACCACTCCCTTTGATCTTGAATTGGGGTCTCATGGGACCGGAGAAGCCCCTCCGTAGCTGCGGTGGTGTCTTCTTGGTTGAGTTCGAAGCACCTGGCGCGTTCGTTGGACAGGTATATCTGAAATTTATGACACTATTGCAAAGGACTGTATCTAATCCCAGTAATAGTGCATGAAACTTGTTGATTATATTTCCTTGCAAGTATCTTGCGATATAAAATGGTTTCTGAAGAATAGATACATTTCCTTTTTTATGTTGGTCCATGATTACGCAAGTGCACGGTCGAACAAGTAATAAAAATTGGATTTTTAGTTCAGATATCGATCGAGAGATCTGAGAATTTTCAATCAGCTTCTGCGACTACACTCAGGAAAATATTCAATTTGGACTATGATAGACAATTTGGATCAGCCTTAGCTTGTAAAAAATAATGAAAACTAAAAGAAATTGGAGTAATTACAAATGGTGAATGCGGAAATAATAAAATAACAAATTTAGTTGAAGCAGTTATCTATGAGGCATCTGCGAAAAAATAAAGCTATTGTGGCTTATCAATTCCTTCGAGATTACCTTGTAATTTTGCTTCATGAACCACAGATTTAAACTAGTCCAAGAGTATGAAAGTTCAGCTGGATCTCTCCACACTACTATTCATCATCCCCAGCTTTTAGTGTTTCTTTCGAAAACAGTGGGTTAGATAACTACCTTCTATGCGAAGTGCCTTGTTACAGTATTTTCTTTTTCAATACTTCATACCCACAACTTGAATTTACGTAAGCACGAGCTCGCAAATTATAGTCATTGCCTGATTTACACTATCTTGGTTTCTCATCTCAAAATTAAAAGCGACTTATCCTTTCCTTGATTAGATTCTTCTTGGCTCACGGAGTTGAATTCCTTATTCGGAATTGAGGCGAACTCTACGCATGCTTAAATTGATAACTCCTCAACTCGTTCTCGATTTCAAGTGAGAGAGGATGTATCGATTTAATTACACGAGCACTTTGATAGATCGTCGATATCGGTTCACATATGCATCTCGAAGTGTTGCGAAAAGTCATCTCCGGAATGCGCTACGTGTCACTGAAGGGCCTCTGGAAATCGAGCTTGAAGCAATTTCGGATTATGGGTATAGGAAGCGATATTGGGATCAATTCCACAAAATAAACAAAACTGGCAAGTAGATTTACAAACTAAAGTTCGGCATCAGAATAAAATTACTGCGGAAAGATAATTTAAAACTGATATAGTCATTTCAATGGAAAGCTGGGTTTCTAAATCGGATTACACCATACATTGACTTGCTTGATCAAGAAAACCCCTTGTAAATCGGAAGCGGTAGTTCGAAATCCCAAGAATTTAATGCGGAATTCAAACAACGAACGGTAATTTGAAGAAATATAAATACGCATTCAGGCTAAGAAACTTTAGCGGCTAACGTTTAGATCGAATTTAAAACAAAAATATGAACTAATCACAAATAAAAACAAGAAAGAAAAAGAAAAATTAAAATACGAGGAGCCTTCGGCCTTACAGATCTCTTTCAGAGTCGCGGGGGCTTCGTTTTCCTTCGATGCTTGACTACATATTTATAGGGTTACGGATTGGATGCTGAATTTCGATGCACCTCTTTTTTGGACTTGAGTTAAGCGGCCCCGAGTTGGTTGTTGATAATCGCGACATCCATGGCGAATTCTTTGTCGCGACCTCTATTTTCTCGGTTTTGTCGCATATGCCTTTGTTTGGTCGTGACATGTCTTTAGTGGAGGCGATGCCGTAGCAGCTTGATCTTGCGACCTCTTTTCTTTGGAAGCGATGTCGCGGCGGCTTATTAA